>JAODJX010000053.1:6402470-6423685 GCA_026776945.1 Isichthys henryi | reverse complement strand
GCTGAGGCTGGGTTCGAACCTGCGACCTTCTGATTACAAGGACACAGGTTTAGCCCGCTGAGCCACACGCTGCCCCATCCACTCGTAATAAATGATCGAGTGACCTGAATGAACGCAGAAAACAGTGAGTGTCGAGTATAAATCAGCCCTTAGAAGCTTCCACGTTTATCTTTGATTACAAGGACACAGGTTTAGCCTGCTGAGCCACACGCTGCCCCATCCACTCATAATAAATGATCGAGTGAACTGAATGAACGCAGAAAACAGTGAGTGTCGAGTATAAATCAGCCCTTAGAAGCTTCCACGTTTATCTTTGGCATCCGCGCTGCTACTGATGCCGTCAGCAGAATTGGCATCATCAGTCCCACCACTTCCTCATATTGTCATTTTAATATTTTGACTGTCATTAGGAAGGCCGAGTCTGTTGTTGGCTCCAAGCTGATAGCTAAGGGCCAAGTTTTCATTAATCGGGGATCTTTGGAGAACTTTTGACAAAAACAAGGCCGTCTCAGAATTACTTTTGACATGTAGCAGAATGGTACAGCCAGTGCATCAAGCTAGCCGCAGTTTCGGATTACTATATCTAGATAATTGGACCTAGAATGCCTCTCATGAGCATAAACGCATTCCAGCTGATAATTTCCTAATAAGTAGATTATACAAAGAATGAGGTGATTGTTAAGTAAATATAACGTGTACCCCTACACCTGCCTTTAACAATTATTCAGTAACGTTATGTTTTCGTTAGGCAGTCATCATCGCGACGGTGTCAAGTCATTTTCAGGATAGTCTGAAGCGATATTTCACGTTCCAAACCTTCTACGGTCTATGGCTTGTGACTAATGACCTCCCCAACATGGCGGCCATGCATACACACGTTCAGCCGCACACGCGGTGTCTACGGAAATGATGACAGAATGACGCAAATTTCTGGGGCCGGAGTTAGGGTCACCTGACGCTGGTTTGTCTGGAGGACCGTCGGTTTGCCATCTTGTAAACGTGGAAATAACAGTTTTCCTTCGCCGGGTCTCCCTTTTTTTAGGAATTAATCATGTCTCTGGAAGTGGAATCAGCAGAGTAAGCTAAACAGACTGTTTTTATTTATTCTTCGAGTAGGAGCATTTAAATGCTGCATTGAGCACACTTGCGTAGCCTCTTTCTGCATTACGTTTAGCTGGTTAGTACAACTGAGGCCTGTTAGGCATCCTGGATATATTCACCAGCCGGTTACCCAGAATGTTACTAATTACAAATTTCAAAGGTTATGCAACATATCTGCACTGAACAAGATTAATTGCAGCTTTTCTGCATTAATGAGGTTGTTTTATTTGAATGATAATTTTCAGGGAATTTACAAACAGCTAGGTCGATGTTTACAAACAGATGAATGGTTAAGCTAAACTAGTTAAGATCGTATTCGAAAAAAGGCTTATGACAAGGTTAAACAAACCTTTGCATGTAATTGAGTCGTTTCCCTAAATGTCCTTTACGCGGTCGCGTTACGGTCCCATCATAGTGGTAGTTCTTCATTACGAATAAAATACCATCTGTAAATGCGTACAATTCGTTTTCTCGAAAGCGGATTATTCTCAGTGTTGCATTCTTTTTATTTAAGTTTTTTACTTAGTTGACGTTAACGATCAACTTACATCAGTGCATATTTCCATAACTTACCGTACACTGGTTATGGGGGGGCGAGGCGAGACTGTTGCAGCTCTGACTTGATCCACCACCCCTGTTACCGTTAAGCTTAATGGGGAATATCTTGCTTAGACTGAAATGTAGGCTTCCGGCTTTAACCTTAAAAACTACCTGTTTAGTGTGTGTTTTTTGTAATGGCTTATTGAACTGTTTATGATGATCAGGGATGCATGCACCCAAAGCCCCCCACCACTTTGGGGCTGTCGAGACGCATTTTAACGTACATGATTGGTGTTGCAGCGTGATCCGGTTGATCATGCAATACCTGAAGGAGAACAGTCTGCAGCGCACACTGGCCACGCTGCAGGAGGAGACCACCATTTCCCTGAACACGGTGGACAGCATTGAGAGCTTCGTGGCTGACATCAACAGCGGCCACTGGGACACAGTCCTGCAGGCCATCCAGTCCCTGAAACTTCCTGACAAGACCCTCATCGACCTCTATGAGCAGGTGACCCCTAGGCATTCCTGGTGTTTAAACGTTCAGTGATTGGAACTCAAATTACATTTTTATATTGAAATTCATACTGTACATTCTGTGCATACTGCACATTCTTATTCTGTCGCTTTGGACAAAAGTGTCTTCTAAATTGAAAAAATGTATATATTTCAATATTTAACTACTGTTATCGAAAAGTTGCTGGTTCGAGCCTGGCTTCGGCAGAATAGTCACATGTCCGTGAGCCCTTGAGCAAGACAGGGCAGTGGTGGCTTAATGGATAGGGAAACACATTTGTAATTGAAAGATTGCAGGTTCGAACCCCCGACCAGCAAGGCACCACTGAGGTACCCTGAGCAAGGTGCCGCCCCCAAGCACTGCTCCCCAGGTGCTGAATTAGCTGCCCCCTGCTATGTCACGATGTTACATATGGATTAAATGCAGAGGACACATTTCGTCGTTGTGTGCTGTGATATGTCAACAATAACCATTGATCACTAAATTCAAAATTGAAGACCCATACACACACACACGTGTCCATTGTGGGTGTTAACAATGAATGTTTTTCCTCTTATGCTGTTCAGTTTGCTGCCTGTTCAGAGCAGAGTGTTTTTTTCCCATGAGTGCCTGAGCAGTGAGGGTGCCCAGTGCCCCCCAATGCCCTCTGTCAAGCCCGTCAAATTGTTCCCTGTAGGTGGTGCTCGAGTTGATTGAGCTGCGTGAGCTGGGGGCTGCGCGTTCCCTCCTAAGGCAGACGGACCCCATGATCATGCTGAAACAGACCCAGCCGGAGCGCTACATCCACCTGGAGAACCTGCTGGCCCGGTCCTACTTCGACCCACGGGAGGTGGGTGTCCTGCAAATGCTGATCTGTGCGTGCGTATATGTCATGTGTGTGTTGACCTTTGCGTGCGTAAAAATCATGTGTGTGCGCGTAAATGTCATGCGCGTATTGACCTTTGCGTGCGTTAATGTCATGCGCGTGTTGACCTTTGCGTGCGTAAATGTCATGTGTGTGTTGACGTGTGCGTGCGTTAATGTCATGCTTGTGCTGGTCTAGGACTGATGCTTTATATGACTAACCAAATTAGGAGCCCCAAAGCTGTCTATGCAGTTGAATGCTGGTGTCCCACATCGTCTCTCTCTTCTTGGTTTGCAGTGGATTTGAGTCTACCATAATTATACCATTTAGTATTGTGATGAGAGATGGTTTTGGATGGTTTGTCATCGGTACCTGGATTGTAGTAGGTAATAAAACATAGAGGGGGAGTTTTGCTGAATGCAGAAGCTCTACGTACAAACTTTCAACTTGCGAACTTTCAGACATACGAACGAAGAGGACTGTAAGTCCAGATTGTGTTCCTTGGGCTCCTGTTTCCTGTCCACAACATAATTTTTTTTTTCCTGTGCACCAACTCCGCCTAGTAGGACTTCTGCCCGCTACTCCCGCCGCGCAGCAGCGTAGCGTGCAAACTTCCAGCATCCTAGTTCTTTCTACTTGCGTATACAATTAAAATGATGTTGAATAACAACTTACAAACACACTTACGGCCGTTCGGAACATAACTCATTCGTAAGTAGAGGAGCGTCTGTATGTCATTTGGTGTATGGAGTCCTGATCTGTGTCTCCACACATGGGTTTAGTGATCTCGTTAGCCCCCTGCCGTGGTCTCAGGCTCCCATTGCAATCCAACAGGCATACCCAGATGGGAGCAGCAAGGAGAAACGGCGGGCTGCCATTGCCCAGGCCTTGGCGGGCGAGGTCAGCGTGGTCCCGCCTTCCCGTCTCATGGCCCTGCTTGGCCAGGTGAGCTGACTTTTAGAGAATTCCCAAAATCTTATTTCTACATTCTAGGTTAATTACGCTCTTTTGTTTAATCCCTGAAATGATTAATAATTATAACTGTAAAGTAACTTCAAACTAAGTATAATTTGTCTTTCTTTGATTTAAAGACGTGGTTTTTATAGTGGATTTTTTAAAATCGTTTTTGTGTTGTGAATTTTCATGTTGAATTAAAAAAAAATTCCCAAAGTTTAAGCTAAAATGAATTTTTACAGTTTTAAGAATAAAGTTGAAGGGAATGGCGTTAATGTTTGTTTTTCTCTGATAATACAGTAGACATAAATTCTGGTTCTGTATTCTGTGGAATCTTGCCCTAATTGCAACTAAAGTGTTGACATGTCTAATTTTAGTGAGGTATCTGCTGCCCCCTACAGGATGGCAGAATGTACTGCTATTAGCTAATGTAGAATGATTTTTACAATGACAGTCGCTGAAGTGGCAGCAGCACCAGGGCCTCCTCCCCCCGGGGACGACCATTGACTTATTCAGGGGCAAGGCTGCTGTGAAGGATGTGGAGGAGGAGCGCTTCCCTACCCAGCTCAGCCGTCACATAAAGGTGTGCCTCCTCCGCTCAGTCCCACGATTCATTTCTCTGCGCGTGGATTGTGAATCATGTGATCGGCCAGTCGCGTGATGTCTGATCACATGATGTAGTTTGAGTCAGCGTGATCTTGCTCTTCGGACAGTTTGGACAGAAGTCGCACGTGGAATGCGCAAGGTTCTCCCCCGACGGTCAGTACCTAGTCACCGGCTCTGTGGATGGCTTCATCGAGGTCTGGAACTTCACCACCGGCAAAATCCGAAAGGTATGTTGGCGCCCCCCGTCGAAAGCCCGCCTTGTTTGAGACTCCGCCAGCCGGATATCGTTTTGCAGATATATACGCTAGGTGACGCTTTCTGGCGTTGTCTTGTCAGAATTCTTTCGCTAATGCTCACTGTAGTTAGTGGCCCGGTGAAAAGAGCTCCCCCCGTGTGTGTGACAGGATCTGAAGTACCAGGCGCAAGACAACTTCATGATGATGGATGACGCCGTGCTGTGTATGGCGTTCAGCCGCGACACGGAGATGTTGGCTACGGGGGCTCAGGATGGCAAGATAAAGGTCTGTCTCATCATTCCGCGACGCGTCTTGTGGAATGGAGTGGAATTAAATGAGATGGAATACCTTTATTATCATCGTAGGGTGTACAGTGGAATTTGGTATGCTCCTCCAATGACAATGCAGAAGGATGAGAGACATACAAAAAAATATAAACTTATGCATTGAGAATTTTAGAAGGCTAAAAGACTGGGTGAGGAGTAAAATGCAGGGAGACAAGACCTTGAGGTAATATGCCATTGAGTCAACAACAACAGCAGGTGCGAGAACATGAAACTGCAAACGTGAGTTGCATAATGGCTGGTTTGCACTTTTAAATGTGATTTTTTTTAAAAAGTGGACGGCTGAGACGTGTGACGTTTACACCTGTCTCATGTCTCTCTGGCATGTCCAGCCGACCACTTCAGATTTCATTACTGTTCAGATTTCATTACTGCCGATGTAACTCTTGCTAGAAGGTCACATGGCCTTCACACATCTTTCTATGTCAGTGTCTCTCACCAGAGAAGCGGCAGACTTGTTTAGCAAGTGCTGGCTAAGAACAAAAACAAGCATCTGGTTTCACTTCCACGCTAACTAGCAGTGCTTCTTCCCATTTTTCGAGCGTATTATCCTGTAACGTCCTTGTTTGAGACGCTTTACGTTTACGCCACTAAAGATGTGGTCATATGCGTCCCAGACCAAGCTTGGCAAGTGGTTTGGGTGATCAGATCACGGTGCGTCTTGGAGGTGTTTCACACTCGTATTCTGCACTCTCCACTTGTGATCTGATCACCCGAGACGCATCATAATACCGAGTGTAAACAGGGCCAGTTTGACGTGGCCGTGTGATCTGGACAATACACCAAACAAGACTGATTATTGCTGCTGGTCATTCTTGAGTGATGGGCCTGCATAGCTCTGTACTGTCTGCTGGATGGCAAGAGAGTAAACAAATGGTTGTGGGGGGTGTGGTCTTTAACGATAAACTGCTTCCTGATAAGCGAGATTAACACTTTGATTACCGGCCAAATGTATGGAGTTTTGTTCCTGCGTGAGGAGATTAGTTTGCTCAACCTGACTGCATATATATATATATATTTTTTTGTTAGCAGTCTGACCCCAGTCTGAAGTTTCATTTCGCTGTCGGAAGGCCGTCTTTGATCGTATGCTTTTATGGTTCTGGATTGACCTAATTTGTCTGGTTTCCGTTAAATTGGTCCCCGATACCCGATGAAGATGTCTAACGCGATCGCTCGGTGCTCTCTGAAAGGTGTGGAAGATCCAGAGTGGCCAGTGCTTGCGCAGGTTTGAACGCGCACACAGCAAAGGCGTCACCTGCATCAACTTCTGCAAGGACAGCGGTCAGATCCTCAGTGCCTCCTTCGACCAAACCATCAGGTATGATCTTCGTGGATCTCGGAGCCTTTACAGGCACCTGTGATGTGAAATGTGAGCCTTTTTGCATGTTGTCCTTTCTGTTTGTCTATCAGGTCATATTTCCTTGCTTGTCCAGCACTTTGGTCAGCTGTTGTTGTTATTGTTTGTAAATAAACATGACTTGACTTGAACCTCTAAATCAAGATAGTGGGCTTGAAGTTTACGTCATGACTGAGTGCCTTAGCTTTCAGAAAAATGCTTTAGGGACAATGCATTTTGTGTTTTTATCTCTTCATTTTTCAACTGCTATTCACTGAGCTAACCACCAGGTGGCACCTGGAGCCTATTCCAAGGAACATCAGGCACTACCCAGGGGGTAGAGTAATGGATAGAATGCCAGTTAATCACAAGGCACATACGTGTACTGGCCACACACACGATCACAAACTACTCATCTTAACCTCCCACAGTACAAAGATATTATCTGTAGGTATGCCTAAAGTGCTTTTAATGTGAAAGTTATCATGCATCTGCTAGTCTTGCAGAGATCTGAGTACTTTACATGTTTTTAAGCGTAACATTGATTTGGGTGGTAATTTCCTTCTGTCGGAACGTCCAGGATCCACGGACTGAAGTCGGGAAAGACTCTGAAGGAGTTCCGCGGCCATTCTTCGTTTGTGAACGAGGCCGCGTTCACGCAGGACGGACATTATGTCGTCAGCGCTTCCTCTGACGGCACAGTGAAGGTGTTGCCCTCATAAAGTGCCTCCATATTGCTGACACATTCTGTACTGAAAGGACGTCTATGCTGTAATGGAAGTCCAGTTGAGATGAAGCATGATTAGTGTGACTTAAAGGCTTGTTCTCCCCCCCAGATCTGGAACATGAAGACCACGGAATGCAGCAACACCTTCAAGTCCTTGGGAACTGCGGCTGGCGTTGACATCACGGTCAACAACGTGATCCTTCTGCCCAAGAACCCTGAGCACTTCGTGGTGTGCAACCGGTCCAACACTGTCGTCATCATGAACATGCAGGGGCAGGTGAGCACCAATGCCGGTGGATCGCAAACGTTTCTGGGCGCCGCAGTGTGCGGATAAGGCTGCCTTGATCCTGCTGCCGTAAAAACCGGAACGCAGTGCTGCAGTGGTGACTTGGTGGCATCCTGATTTTGTTGCCGTTCCAGATCGTAAGGAGCTTCAGCTCCGGTAAGAGGGAGGGTGGAGACTTTGTCTGCTGCACACTCTCACCCCGGGGAGAGTGGATCTACTGCGTGGGAGAGGATTTTGTGCTCTACTGTTTCAGTACAGTCACTGGAAAACTGGAGAGAACCCTGACCGTAAGCAAGCCTTTGGTTTTACCTTAATGGGTCCTGATTAGCAATAAGTCTTTTTAAAATCGATTTCCATTTTGAGCTTATCACTTTATTGCATGTTTTTAAGGTGGTTAATGACTATCTCACTACATTAGCTAAGTGAAATATTATTCCTTATTAGTAATGTTTTTTTCAAAGATATTTGCTAGTAGAGATTTAACACCAGTAGCAAAACAAACCAAAGTGGCTGGCTCTGATGTAACAGATTGCTTTACACGTGTTGGTGTATCATATTTGTTAGATTTTTTTGTGCCCACCACTGGTTTGGGGACTGTGCAAACCCCGGTTGTTTCCGTACCGGTGGTGCCAGTTGAGGCTGTTTGTAATCGTACACGCTTGGTAGCGTGCTGCGTGACGACAGTGCACATCCTGTTGTTTGCACACCCGTAGATTCACGAGAAGGATGTGATCGGCATCGCCCACCACCCACATCAGAATCTGATCGGCACCTACAGTGAGGATGGACTGCTCAAGCTCTGGAAACCTTAACTTTCTACTAATTTTGAGTTTTTTTATATATATATTTTTTTTGGACAGGGCAAAATTTGTGGTGGGGGGGGTAAGACAAGTTAAATTGTAGCATCAGTTTTTAAAAGGAAAATGTACAGGGTTAGTCATACTTGTTTCTTATTGGACTGAATTTCTTACAGTTGGTTTTCTGTTTCTCACAGAACAAGGTTTTTGTTCTCAAACATGTATTTTCATTTATCGATTTGATTAAATCGTTTTCTTTTTAATCGCGATTCGTTGTATTGACCCTCTAATCTGGTATTTCTCAAGCAGAAACACTTGACTGAAAATGATTCTGACATATCAGGCCACCAAATTTAGCATGTCTGCTAAACAAATAACCAGCAAACAGGAAACTGTACAAGAAACGATGAAATGCTGGGCGCCTTCTCCTGTGCAACCCGGAGGGTATGAATCAGCGTCTGACTGTGCAGTTCCCTGAATTCTGATTTACAATCCTTTGAATTGCACATGCACTTAAAAAGACCACCAAAGAACCAGATATTACTGAAAGCCAACCTACAGGGTGCTGATTTGGTCGTGGTATGGCAGCAGCAGAACTGCTTAAATTCACAGTGACTATATTCCAAGTAAGACTATCACGAGGGTACAAAACAGAAAATTCCTTATTTTTGGTTACAAAATCATGCTCGTCACATGTGTTATATACTCTTGAGGGACTGATTTATTTTTTTTTTTTTTCCCCGAAGTGCAAGGCATTTGGTGTTACAAGACACCTCAAATCCAAAACGAACTGCATGACTCAAAACATTTAAGGAATCATTGTGCTTAATGTAGAAATAGCAAGGAAGCAGTAGGTCCCGCTGCAGCTCGGCCAGGCCGACCCACAGTTCTTACTAATATCGCACAGCTAAAATGAGTGAACTGTACAAGAGTACACAGATCTGTCATTGACACACAATGTACTTGAACTGCAAGGTCTGCTTCATATCAGAGACTTACTAGCCTCTAGCCCGGTGACGACAAAAAAAAAAAGCCAGACTTCACACAGTTGGAGTTAAAGCATTGCATTCATTTAATGCTTACCTGCTGTGGCCTGCACTACAAAGTGAGGTTACTGGCTTATCGGGGTAACTTGCTGGATTTAAGGTAGTCTGGGCAAAATGTAAGTGACCGAATATGAAGTCCATTTAAACTGGTACCTTAAATCCGGCAAGTTACCCCGATAAGCCAGTAACCCCTCTCCGTACTACAGGCCACTGATCGGCCCGGTCTGAAGACTAAGACCACAGTTGGTAACCTTTTTCACTACATGGCACAAGTGTTTACAACTGCACCACCTTTATGATGATTTAAAATTACATTTAGTTGCTTTAGGGCCATTCTCATGAACTCACTACCTTAGTATATCCATTTTTGCACATTTTTTAAATTACTTTGAAGACAGACTCAAACTATAGAACCTAATCGTCTAAACAGTCAATTTTGCTTCCGTGGCCCTTAATCAGTTTTATTATATTACCATTTATTTCTGTAATAAGTCAAACTCAGGGCAAGAGTTATAAAGATAAGAAAAAAATAAAGTTAGCAAAAATATGTATCACCACACAAACTTTTATTGTGGGTTACGTACAATAAAGTTTAAAGATTTAGAAACATCTAGTTTCAGGTTTTATATTATCTTAAAACATCTGGTATTGAATTTTGGCGGCCTATTTGGGGAGTGGTTAAATATTCAGTCAGAGCAATGACAATTTTAATAATTTAAAAGGTAAGATGATGTCAAAAGCTCTACAGAAGAAAACCAACTTTGTTCCCCCCCTTCAAATTTTTTTTTTTTTAAATCATGGGAATGACCCTTCAGCAAATGAAGTACATTTGCAACTTGACTGCCTCTCACATAATCGACTATAATCATCGGAATGAAGAAACAGGGATTTCAATCTACTTAAGTGTTTTAGAATAGTTGCCAGTTTGGTCAGTTTAAAAAGAAAAAGTCCATCATGGATGCCGTTTGTCAAACTCAACAAAGTCAATCTAAGCTTCCCTATTGGATACAACAAAACTGTACCAGATCTTTCCTTGGTTTGGCAAACAAGATTAACATTCCAATGCTGAAAATCAATCGGCTTTAGAATCCGATGATACCGTCATTCTCTACATACCAGCACAACAGGCAAGGCTGACTCTCCTTCAAAGGTTGCTTGCATTCGTCAGTATCATAAGGGTTTAGTAATACTGTCTTTACGAAAGGAATCTAAGCCATCTGGAAGAAAAAGGGTCTCTATGACGTCTGACACTGGACGCCTCCACCATAATGGAGGTCCTCGTCAAGGTCACGGAAGCGATGCCTCGTACTCGGCGGTTCACAGTCCTCCAGGTTAGCGCAGATGTAAAGGTCGTCCTCCATGTTCTTGCCGTCATCTGGTTCCTCCTTGCCGCGGAGATTACATTCCAGTTCCTTGAGCTTGTTGGCGGGCAGGAAGTTTTCGGGTGGAAAGACAACCTGGAACACGGGGCGCACATGGCTGTTAAACGAGTCTCACCTTTTACCCACGAGCCTAGTGGGGTTTTTTTTTTGTCTTAGCTGCTATCTCACGGTCGTGACGTATAAATCTCACGGACTGCGATGCGCTTAAACAAAGTTTATTTCAGCATAATAAATTTCCCGTGAAGGCTTATCTGAATTCACATAAAAAAATAATTATATGCATGCCTCTGAAGCCTCCCTGCATTCACTGGGGGGTGCTTAGATTTTTGATTGGACATTACTTGTCAGATTTTCCTTTTCTTTTTTCCCCCAGTGTCTGTTTAGCTGCAACCATTTTTTTTTAGTAACAACAACAATAGATACGAGCACAGGGAGTCTCTCTTTATGGCTCAGTTTTCCATCACTTCGCTCCCTGTCCTCACTGCAGCTCGGCTGCCACGAACGCAGCAGGAACCCAAACACACCCTCTCACTCCAGCCCCTCGCGTACCGAGAAGAGGACAACGAGGCGGCCCTTCTCAAACGGCCGTCGATACAGCGGCATTCCCTCGTTAAGGACGCACTTCCTGTCACCTGGTCTGATCAGTTCTCCTGTGGGCACAATTGGTGGCAAAAGTGATTGGATTACTTTGATTTAAACAAATGCAATTTACTTCGCTTTAAAATATCAGTCGATCAAAATTGTGAGCGGCTCGTTTATTTTGTACAACAGAGTGGCAACTTTCATTCATTTCAGTCAGTGAAATTCTGGTTTAATGCCACAAATCATGTTACAGAGCGTCCATTTCCACAAAATGAACACGGCCCTGTGTGTTCTGGATATACACTGTAACAGGTCAAACTGAATTTAAAAGGGAAACGAGTGAAGTTAATTCCATATTCCAAAATACAAAATCACAAGTTACTTTGGTAATAATGTCACTCAAGTCAGGCGAGAGAAGGCAGACTTACCAGGATGGGAGGTCAGGAGAAGTGTTCTATTATCCAAAGTACAAACCGGCTTCTTAAAGCCACATAGCGCCTCTACCAGCTGAAGTTCCATAGTCATCACCAGATTCTCTCCCTCTCTGTCAAAAACACACAGATTAACCATTAATGTAAGCTGCTACCATAAGACAGAGAATACAACCAAACTGAGCACAGCCCTGCCCGATATCACTAAGAGTAAGAAAAACCAGTGTATTTAATACATTTTACTTGTAGCCAAACCCTAACAAGAATGAAATCAATTAATTTGACAAAGAGAAATACTTGACCAATTAAACAATAAAGAAAGGTGTATTTTTAAAAACCAACGCCACCACAATCAGGACACCCTTAGTGACATTGGAGTGTCTCTTTAAAAAAAAATATTTTGCATGTCCGCCTTTGCTTTTAAAGACCGATACGATGCTTGTTTTTAAGAATGCATAAAATCAAACATCCTACACTAATTAAGAGAGGATACAATTTAAAGTCATTTACTGTCTTTGCGAAACTGGCCAGGAGTGTGTACTCAGTTTTGTTGTATACTGTACACAGATATACAGATCAATCTGGAAACGCTGCCCCTCCTTACCTCGTGTAAACGGGATGCGCCTTCTGATCGAGCACAATAATAATGTCACCTGCTTCCAAGCCTGGCTCCTGGTCCCCCTCTCCGTGAAAGACAATCTTCTGACCGTCCTTCATCCCTATACCCCAAGTGCAAAGGCAGAATCATGCGAGAGCCTGAAATACTCACTATCGCTCACTGCAGCGAAACGTGTGCCCCACACCAACAGAGAATCTGGAGGAAACACACAGATCGTCACGAAGTTCACAGAATGATTCCAGCGCAATCCTCTGTCCCAGAAGCGGCAAGTTAAAAGAATCAAGTGTTAATTCGCATTAACGCACCACAAGATCCATACTAGGTTCTATTCTGAAAATATCCATAACGTGACTGTATATTGATCCTGAGCTACAGGAGCTACAGAAACTGCTTTTTGGTGATACATTTCACTAATCCTAATCCTAATCCTGATCTTATTTTACGTGCTGACCCCCCTCCATGTTAGGAATGGGTGATAAATCTGCAGGGCCTGGGCCAATCTGGCTGGTCCTGAGAGCTCCCACTCCCCCGTACTGTAGCAGACCGTGTTCCCCTCCATGCTATATGATTGTACAACAGGAGTGATCGAGTCTGCGCTCTATTAGTTTCTGCCACCTGCCGACTGTGTGAAGCGCATCTAAAGTCCAAGAGCCACCTCCAAGCAGTTTCCGTGACAACACAGTTCCTATTTACCAACAAGAACGGGCATCAATAAATAATATCAGTCACGCCCTCAAAAGTGTCCAGTCGGAGGTTGAATGTGTGGACGTTACTGCCAATATACAAGCTCTTATATACAATTATAAAAATATGACAAGAAAATTTAATGGAAAGGGAAACCTTGTGCACAGAAGTACCAAAGTCTAAAGACTTCAAAAAACACTGCATTACAAAAAGGAATCCAAACCTAAAATACACAAACTGGCATGTTTTTAAATGTGCATAAATGGTTGTGACCATCTGTTTTAATGTCATATTCCTCATTCAAGAGTAAATATTCAACTATAGCCGACAGAAAGACGAAACCTAGACAGAAAACTGAAAACTCAGACGACAGGATCACAAAAAAAAAAATGAATACAAAAAAAACCCTACAACCTGTTTTTTTGCCAGACATTGTGTTTGTACACAAGCTCCTTTTCCTGCTATCAACTGTGATACGGTGATTCACAGACAAACGGCAGCCAACATGAGCAACAGTTTTGTCTGCCTTTGATTTGGCGAAGGTGAACTGATTTAGTGTTAATGGAAAACAAACTCGTCACATGGAGAATACGGCATCTTTCCTGCCCTTTCCTGCTTATGTGACGGAGGAAACCCAACAGTTCAGCATTACCTGGGCATTCGAAACCGGCATTTGTAGGTGCTGGCATATCCATCCACGGGCAGCTGCTCTGCCAGCGATGTCAACAGGGTCACAGGGCGTCCATTGTCAACATGTTAATCAAATCTTCCTTACAGAAACTCAAGCAACACAAGGCCCCCTGCATCTCCCCACACACACACACACACACACACAGTGTATGACTTTAAGGTAGCTTGGTTTGCAGCTTTAACCTCACACTAAGTCACACTGCATTCTGGGTAATGGCTCGCAGCGAAGACACGTCAGCCGTCTAACCTTTGTCGACGTGCACCTCCAGGATCTTCTTCTGCCGCAGGATCTTTCGGGCCCCGCAGGCCTTGCACTTGTCCTTGTGGCTGATGCGCTGGCCCTGGCCCTGGCAGCTGGAGCAGATGGTGGAGATCTGCTGCACGATGCCCAGCCCGAGCTGGTGGAGCCGCACCTGCAGCCCCGAGCCGCAGCAGGACGGACACGTCTCCAGAGCGCCTTTCCGGCCCCCACGCCCTGACCACAGGGGCACCACCACATTCCTTACTTCTCATATTCATTTACCAGAAAACCACACACATATCCTGAAAAATAATCCCGAGGGTGAATTAGCTGCCCACTGCTACGTCACGATGTCACATATGGGTTAAATGCAGAGGACATGTTTCATTGTTGTGCACTGTGTGCTGTGGTGTGTCAATGGGCACTGATCACTAAATTCTAATTCTAAATTCTAAAGTATATTTGCCAAATATATATTTTTAATATTATGGGTAAGTGGCAAGGCAAGATGTTACATTATATCTAGGTTAGTTATCTAGCAGCTAATCTTTAGAAGGTATAAAGATTGTACCCATTATCTTTGTAACTGACCATTTCAAACCCTAAAGCAGGGAGGCAGTGAGACTTTCTGTCGCGCCTGTCGGCCCCACGGCACCCACCTTCACACCGGTCGCAGATGACGTTCCTCTGCAGGATCAGCTTCTTGGTGGCTCCGTTGTAAAGGTCCTCGAGAGACACCGTCAGCTGATTGACGATGTTCTTCCCTAAAGGTTAGCATAGAGTCAGCAACACACCAAAAGCAGCAGAACTCCAAGTTAATCACAAACAGCCCACGATGGCAAACCTCAGGATTAGTCAGTCAGTCAGCCGGACAAGTGCAGCTTTTAAAGAACACAAGAAATTTACAAAACAAAATGGGGAGGAGGCCATTCGGCCCATCAAGCTCACTTAACTGATAGCTCAGAGTTTTTGAAATCTTATCTAGCTCTGAC
The DNA here is from genome assembly GCA_026776945.1 of Isichthys henryi. Taxonomy (NCBI): domain Eukaryota; kingdom Metazoa; phylum Chordata; class Actinopteri; order Osteoglossiformes; family Mormyridae; genus Isichthys; species Isichthys henryi. The sequence continues at coordinate 6,408,730 of JAODJX010000053.1, read as the reverse complement.
TTAAAGGAACCCAAGGTTTTATCTTGTAAAGAAGTGCTTCCTTAAATACAGTTTGAAATGTTCTCCCACTAATTTCCACCTAAGGCCATGAGTTCTTGTATTTGAACTAATACATAAGTAACTATTTGACTGCACGGCATTTATTGATAGAGCTATAGAACAATAAAGTAATTAAAATAAAAATAAGTAATAAAATAACCAATAAAAATAAAACCTGTAGCAGGAATAATATTAACAGTGGTATAAATAAACCCCTAACCCTGGGTTATTACAGCAAACATATACGCCGTATATATGGTTATTTAAGGTGATTGTGTTTTGTGGTTTGAGTGATCAGATATGCGAGTTAAACAGTTTTATTGTGACCAGCAGGAATAATTTCCTGAGTCTCAGGTGTGCAGAGTGGAAGTTTTAGCCTGTTGCTGAACGAGCTCCTGTGACTGCGGCTGTGAAGGAAAGTCCAGTATTGTCCTTATTTTGGACAATGTTCTCCCCCCCAAAACCTTATATATATTAAACTGAATCCATTCTTTGCAGCAATTTTACCATTCACCCTAGATAAATCTAAAACCTTACTGGGATGCTTTGTTAGTACATTGCGTAAGAAGAGTGACAGTCGCGGAATGTTCCATGACGCACTACTCACCTCTCTCCCGGTGCATTCTTCCACCTCCTCCAAAGAACATGTCAAAAATGTCCATTGGGGAACCAAAAGCTCCACATCCTCCGGTGCCGCCCTCTTTGATGGCTTTTTCCCCCCCACGGTCATACACTTCTCTCCTCTGTTTATCTGACAGCACCTCATAAGCTTGAGAGATCTGTTTGAACTGCAGACAGTATATTTCATTTCAGGTTCTTTAAGTCACATGACATTTCACAGCGCACGTCTAACAATGACTAAAAGATGCTACCGTATACGACAGTGAATCTGTGACCGACGTGCAAAGCTTGCAAGGACAATAACGGTTATTTTGAGGAAACGCGCGACTGATCTATCCGCATTTTAAATGTTACAGAAGGAACATAAGTAACAGTTCAAATTACTAGTACAACTGTGACCATCATTTAGCGACAAGCAATAAGCCACACAAATAAGTGACAAAGACTTATTTACACACAGCAACACCGATTATTATATTCTCAGTGGCTGTGAACAAACCGCTCTGGAGTTGTGACGTGAGGCGACTCTCAATACCAAGAAAGCACTGACCGTACTTGTGGTCTTGGCAAGACCGGTCTAGCTAACATGCCTTCCAAGAACAGATTTGAGGCGCAATGCATCATGGGATCGGTCTCGTTCAGCGAGAATACAACCAATATATCCTTGATATTTGAGAGTCGCAAGACCAACACAGGGGGATTTTTACAGTCCTCTCTCCTTATGTTCTTAGTATTGGAACTGGCCTTCAGCAATAGAAGATGAGGTAAAACGAGCACATGAGAACACAAGTACGGTCAAGTATGCATACTGAGATTCACCCATGGACTCTAGCTAGGTAACTACAATAAGGGAATCATATGTATGTTCCTCCAATCAGAGCCCAGAACAAAGAGCAACCAAATGTGATTGATCACCCTTCCTTCCACTGATCAGTTTTCCTGTAGCATCTACTCACCTTCTCCCCTTCCGCTGGATTCTTGTCTGGATGGTACTTCAGTGCCAGTTTTCTGTAGGCCTTCTTCAGCTCTTCTGCGCTGGCACTGGGCTTCACCCCAAGCCTATCATAAAACCCTGTTTCCTTCACCATTGTCCCCTCCGCAACCACAGCTGGACGAGCAGAGAACAATTCTGTCAACCACGCTCACCACAGTCCATAACCTCGGCCATAATATCGTGCCTCACAGTGCATGTTATTTACATGTTGAAGGGCAAGACAGCCTGACCCCTCCTGTGAGCTACACTGGTAACCTTCGGATCCATAATCACCGTTTTACCTTTCCCCCCCTCCCAATTAACTCTACATCCGGAACAGCGGACAAAGTAACACCTAAACAAGGCATTAAAGGATTCTTGAATTGGATTCTTTCATACATCCTGGCGAATATAAAGGAAATATCTCACAAATGTTTCGAAACAATTCAGTGTTAACACGTATTATCTTAATGATCACAGCGTTCACTCTGAAAACCCAAAACAAAGCAGCGAGGCCGAAATCAGCTAATCGGTTAGGGTGTACTTCCCCGGGAAGTGAACACGTTTGTTTACAGCGAAACGAAACCGAGAGAACTTACTCAAGAAAAAGTTTGTTAGGAAAGGAATAACTAACAAATTAGGTTAACGTGGGCGGTCTTCGTCTAAGTAATAAAATGATCCACCGAAAACAAGGCAGACTGGGGACTGAGACTGTTTACAGAGAGTAACAGAGGAACCAGACTGTTAAGAATCCACAAATATACAGGTGAAAAAAGGAAATTGGCCAGAGTCAAATAGTGACAAATCAGCCTGTAGTATTCACTAAAAATGTATATAACAAGGCCTTTTAACCACAGTTAAATTGCTTCCTGGTTTAAAATATTCAGTCAATATGCAATTTTTTACTTTACAGCAAATACAAAACATCTGTTTGCCTCATCCGGGTATTTCTAACGCTACTTTTTATATTTTTTATAAAGATGACATAGATACAATGACTTCAAGATATAGCTAGCTCGATAAACAGCAACAATTCTGCGTAACGTGGTAGGTTCTTCCTGACAGCTACTTAAGTCAACGTTCAGTATAAGTTTAACATTTTTAAAGAAAACAAGAAACCCAAGAGTGAGAGATCTGCAATTTACCTGACAAAGAAGAATGTGATACCCGCGATAACTTGCCGCCTCTTCGTCGAACCCGGCTTCCAGAATCTTCCTTTCAGTCCTTTTCGTCGAATCCAGATTTTCTATCCACCCAACACAAAGTGGTGACGTAACGAGCTTTTAGGCTGTCGCTTGATAATGACGTCAGGGTTGCGCTCATCCACAGCTTGCTACTCAGCTAAAATTATAACCCATAGCACAACAGTTTTGTTTTAAAACATAATGCTTCATACTGTATGACTTACGCTAGTTGTTAGTAAATATCTACTGAATTTTGTAACGTAATCTGTTAGTATTTAACCTTAGGTGGAAAAGCACGTTCAGAAGTATCGTTTTTTCAGTTACACGGTTCGTACTGTATGTCCACTCTAACTCGCTGTAGCTTTCTTTTAGCTGCTAAAGTGAGTCGCAAACCGATTTCATTTATTGTTTTAGCCGTGCAAATGCCTATGATTGTATTTTGCATATAAATATATCTATTTGTCTGGTGTATTGGGATTTACCAAATATATATTTCCAACGATGTTAGACACCAGTGAGCTTATGTTTACCGAACGTCTTAATTTGTCATAATTTCTTACAATTTGTTACGTGTAAACTGTTATAAACTGTAAAGCATAGTCTGAGGGGTAGTTCTGCCCGCATTTAGTAAAACTATCTTTGAATTAAGCGTCTGCGTCTGGTTCCCTCGAGATTAGTGTGATCTAGAAGAACAATGACATAAGATGTATTTTATTACGCATGATGCCCCTTATCACAAACTGCATTTCTTATTTTCCTAGACGAAAATGCCAGTTTGTTGGCTCATTAGGAAAGATGGAAGTCACAAACCAATTGGATTACCCCATCTCCAAGCAGTGGTTTTAGGACGAGGTCCGGAAACTACAATAGCGGACAAAAAATGTTCTAGGGAACAAGGTAAGGTGCATGATATTCCGCAAATGTGAATTTCACTTAAGTTTATCCCAGAATATTATTATTATGTAAACGATTGCTGTACCGACATGCAGATTATTGCATTACACATGGATGCCTGTTTGCATGTGATTTGTTTAACCTTCTTTGCAGTAACAAAAGTAATCTTGGGTCCCAACAGTTGAGCTGAAAGCAGATTACAACAAGGGCTACATAAATGTGAAACAGGTATGAATACTGACCAAAGGTCAGGTGGGATTCTTTACACATGCCATTTATAAGAGTTTATACTGAGTACCAGTAATATACACTAGTGACCAAAATTGTGGAAACACATCCAATTTTTAGAGATCACAGAACTATATTCCAGTTACTTCAGTTACTTATTGTCCAGTGTATGATATTTGTAACATTCTTTATTTATAAACATCACTGTCAATGTTCACGTAGTCATTTTTAAATGTTAATGTCAAAAATGCTAGGTGTTTCCACAATTTTTGCCACTAGTGTGGATAATTTGGAAGCTTAATAATTCTTGGGAGGTCAAATCCCACATCCACTACATTTATTGTGTTTCCTCCAGGTACTCCAGTTTCCTTCTGCAGTACATGCACTTAAACTAATTGGTGTGTCTAAATTGCCAGTGAGCATAACTCTGCCTTAGAATAGAATATGTCCATTGATGGTGTACAGTGAAATTCTGTAGTATATGGGAGGTTCAGTTGTTTTTGGCTGGGGCAGGTTAATGGATGGATGCATGGTAAACAGTCATAGGCTGTGTGTTGGAGTGACAGACGTTCAACAGCAGGGCGGACTGGCAAAAGAAACAGAACTGAAATTTGTTGCCAAATGCCCCCCCCCCCCCACATTAGATCGGGCCTATTGGAAATTTCCCAGAATTCCCGATGGCCAGTCCGCACCTGTTGTACAGTGTCAGTAACAGTCTCCTGTTTTGCGTTCTGCCTGTGACGCTGCTCGGAATACGAGGTTGGAAGATGGACAGATGGATGTAAATTTATGGTGAAGCTTTACATTGACTGCGCCTTCATAATGCATTTGTTTTGCATTCATAGAACATTCATAAGCAGCATGTAAGTATACCTTAATAGCTTTAATATACATAAATTGAAAATATTATGCTCGAATAATTATATAATGTTTGTTATTAATGTATTTTAAAGCTGTTAAGGTATGCTAGGTATACTTACATGTTGTTTATGAATGTTCTATTAATGCTTTATGAAGGTGCACTGAATGTTCTATGAATGCATTATGAAGATGTCCTGAATGTTCTATTAATGCTTTATGAAGGTGCACTGAATGTTCTATGAATGCATTATGAAGATGCCCTGAATGTTCTATTATTGCTTTATGAAGGTGTACTGAATGTTCTATTAATGCTTTATGAAGGTGCACTGAATGTTCTATGAATGCATTATGAAGATGCCCTGAATGTTCTATTATTGCTTTATGAAGGTGTACTGAATGTTCTATTATTGCTTTATGAAGGTGCACTGCATGTTCTATTATTGCTTTATGAAGGTGCACTGCATGTTCTATGAATGCATTATGAAGATGCCCTGAATGTTCTATGAATGCATTATGAAGATGCCCTGAATGTTCTATGAATGCATTATGAAGATGCCCTGAATGTTTTACAAAAGTATCATAAAGGCATTATGAAGCCACAGTTAATATAAGGCGTTGACAAATTTACTAATACATTAAAAATATGTTGTAACATGTGCATGAGCCTCAAAGTCAGTAGGCGTCCTTCTCCCCGTCCTGGTTATGCACAGCTGGGTGTGAACCCCACCAGCGTGGACTCCGTGGTTGTGGGCAAGGGCAAGGAGACGAAGCTGAAGCCGGGACAGTTGCTTCACATCGTCAATCAGCTGTACGCCTACGCGGTGGAGTTCTCGGAGGACACGGCCAGCTCCAGCTGCAAGCCCGAAAGACGGCAAGGCTCCAAAAGGCCTGCCGAGGAAGACGTGGATGCGGAAACCCTAAGACACAAGATGTCCAGACCTGAAAATGAAGTGAAGCCTACTGATAAGGGCAAAAGTGGAGGGGCCGCCACTGGAAGTCCCCTGAGAAAGCAGCCTGGCGACGCTGCTAAGACGGTATGCGAGAACAAGGAACATTTTGTGACTTTCCTAAACTGAAGTGGTAGCACCTAATGGCCATGATTTGTTTACAGTAGATTGTTTTTCCACACCAATAATAATAATAATAATAATAATAATAAAACATTTTAGGTACTGTGCAGGTGTGTTGATTTCATGAATCAGTATTTTCCAACCCGGTCCTCAGGGACCTCCAGACAGTTCAGGTTTTTGCTCCCTCCCAGCTGCTGGTAAGGAGCTGGGAGGGAGCAAAAATGTGGACTTTCTGGGGGTCCCCAAGGGCTGAGTTGGGAAACATTGCCATAGATTATGTCTTTCATTGCAAGTCACCAGAAGCCAACAGGTACCTGAAATGTCCCTAGAGCAGCCGTATTATGCAGCCTGCCCTGAAATGTCCCTAGAGCAGCCGTATTATGCAGCCTG
>JAODJX010000053.1:6384010-6395588 GCA_026776945.1 Isichthys henryi | reverse complement strand
TCACTCACACATGCTATGGGCAATTTAGCAACTCCAATTAGCCTCAGCATGTTTTTGGACTGTGGGGGGAAACCGGAGAACCCAAAGGAAACCCCATGACAACATGGGGAGAACATGCAAACTCCACACACGTGACCCAGGCGGGGATTCGAACCCGGGTCTCAGAGGTATGAGGCAACAGTGCTAACCACTGCACCACCATGCCGAATCCGAATAATTCTATACAATAAAATCATGTAATGTGTAGGGATTTTTTTTTCCAAGATAGGTCACACTGATGTGACAGTGACTTAAATATGCAGTTGGCCTAATACCTCTGCTATTTAGGTGAACATTCTTGGCAATGACATTATAATCAATTTTCACTCATCAGTTACAACTCGGTAGGAAAATGTTGTTTTGTGAAGTATATCTTGAGGTAGCATTGAAGTAAACATCTATGAAACTGGGTTAGTTCTGAAGAACAGCACAAGACCGCCATCCCCTCCGCATACCTACAAATAGGAATTGTTTGCATACTGACAGAGCAGCCGAGGTAAAAATCGCTGATGGAATCTCACTTTCAAAATCCTTCCCATTCTTTAAGTAGCTCTGACTCACAGTAAACTCACAAGTACAGATTGCTGTACGCCCCTTAACTTAAACGCCCCTGAAGTGTAGTATTACACGAGCAGAGGGTAAACTCTCTAGCCCTTGGGACCGTTCGGGAAATAAGCGTCATAATATTGTACTTGGCAAGAGGTTTTACGTGAGTCTGGGGATTTTTCAAGTCTTGCAGGTACTTGTCGAGATCTGCACCGCCCGACACAATGTGCTAATAAGGTTCTCGCACACCCGTATGCAATAACACCCCCGTTGTCCTCTCTCCAAAAGACTCTGCCGGAAAGGATTGCAGGAAGTTTCTGCCGAGAAGTGGCGCAGGCTCGGAGACTCCATTGCGGCTTAGGGCGAGCGGTGTGCGGGAACGCAGGCTGGAGCCCCGGCAGCCGAAACGCGTCCGAGGGGGACGCGCCTACAGAATGATTCGTTACTGACACTGATATTATACAACCAAGAAATGACGGTCAAGAGGCGTCCTGTGTAAATCCTGGAAAGCCATCTGAGTTTGGAGCTGGTCCGTTTTTGAGAGGTAAACGCGATATGAATTAAATGGTTCCAAGACATGTCAGTAAGCTTTGCATTTAGATGTAACATTTAGAAATAGTTTTAAGCAGTTTCAGAATATTACAGTATGCCGGCTAGTTAAACGTGATTAATTAACACTGTTACAAAATTAAAATTTGTCGGGTTATAGCAGAAGCGAAAAGGGCAGCATTTAGCAGATACTAAAAATAGCCTCCAGCTTCAAACAGTATTGTTAACTGAACTCGAATAGCCTATATTACGTCTATGTTTTATAGAGCTCTGGTCAGCATTTTGATGACTCAAGGTAATCTTATTTAGTTCCTAGTGACAGTAGATTTGTCAGTGCAACGGTGTCAGTGCATGATTGTGAAGTTAAACGTGAAAAAGGACTCCTGGCAGGCAGTGAGAAGACCAGTGTCTCAGAAGTATTGCGGGTGGTGCTGACAACCAAATTTTACCCAAAAGGGAAAAGCTTAATGGTAATTTAAGTTGACATTTCGTAGAAGTATTTGTTTGGATTTAAGTTTTGGACGTGGACAGATAGCGGCGTTATGCTGCATTATATTCGGGTCCCGCAGCGAGCTACGTAACTCCTGCCTGATTCTTCGTTCAGTGTGATGGAGAGTGACGGTCCCGGTCCGGCAGATCCGAGCTCAGTGCCTCTTCATCCTGACCTCTCTGCACTGAAGCCTTGCATTGCAACACAGACCCCGACCAGGGTCGCTGAGAACGGTTGTAATCCGCCCCGCCAATGTCAGCCCGCAGGGGGGCATTCCCCCACGTGTGGTCCCCAAAAGGTGCCAGAACTGTCTACCACCAAACTGTGTGGATATCTGGACAAGCAAGGTGGCCCTCTGAAGAGCTGGAAGAGCCGCTGGTTCTGTTACGACGAGAAGCAGTGCCAGCTGCTGTACTACACGACCGCGCAGGATGTCACCCCTCTGGGCAAGATCGAGCTGGCAAATGCAGTGTTTGGATACCCAACCCATGCTGAGGAAGCTGCCTTCCACATCCAGACGCCGGAACGCACTGTTGTCCTCCAGGTACCAGCTACGGTTCCTGCTCTACCACTAGACAGGGGTACAAACATTTGTCCGAATGTATTTTGCTTGCGACATGTAAACATGACATGAGGAAAGGGCTGTTTGTAAGCAAAGTGTTGCACTTCTACATTTTAATAAGATAAATACTTTTTATGTTTATGAGTGACGGGGTTGTCAATAAGTATTGTATATACCGGCATGGTGGACAGCAGTGTTGTCATTTGTACTGGCTTCCTGCAGGTAATCAGGTTTCCTCTCGCGTACTTTAAGGTTAATTGGTGTCTCTAAATTGCCCGCAGTGTGTCAGTCTTAAATAAACTGGCGTCCTACCCCGTGTGCCCGCCCCCCCCCCACCTTGCTTTGTGCTCTAGCTTCCTAGGATAAGCTGCAGGCCCCCTGTGACCCTGTGCTGAACTGAGCGATTAAGAAATAGTGGGAAATGAAGAACGGATCTTAGTTATGGGAGGGGTTTCTAGTTATCTGAGTGGAGTGATGTGTGACAGATGTGGAGTAAGACCTCCATGTAGAGAAGTCTGGTTTTTGAAGAATCTTGAGATGTTTGTTCTCAAGATATACATATATACACACACTCACATATAAAGACACATATACAGAAAAGTTGCATGAGACTTTCGGTTCACCTGGGAACTTATGGTGTTTGTCTCGTAGGCCTTCAACAGGGACGCCATGGTTTACTGGCTGCAACAGCTGCAGCTGAGGCGATGGCATCACGGGCATGTGGCAGAGTCTGCACAGGCTGGCGGGGGCGCCAACATGGGAGGCGGGCAGGAGTACTGGAGCGGCAATGGTAAGACACGCCAAGCAGCCCCGAGATGCTGTAACCAGAGGATGCTGTTCCTGGAGGTGACGAGTGATTGACTTGGAACTTTGATGATGCTGAGTACCTATGAGTAGAAACTTCTGGAAGGTCTCCCAAAAATACACAACAATCACAGGGGTGCCATAAAGGGGGGGTGGGGGTTAGGATGATTCGAGGCTCAGTGGCCCAAAAGAATTTGGACTGCAACTGGATTAGTCTGGACTGGGGGCATGACAGCATGGTGGTGCAGTAATTAACTCTGTTGCCTCACACCTCTGGACTGGGGTTTAAATTGTCTGCCATGGTTCCCTATGTGTAGAGTTTGCCTGTTCTCCCCATGATGTTGTGGGTCTTCCTAGGGGTACTCAGGTTCCCCCCCCAGCCCAAAAGGAAGCATGGATCAAAGTTACCAAATTGCCCACAGATACACAATGGGTTGGCACCCTGTCCAGAACTGGTCCCTGCCTTGTGCCTATAGCTTCTGGGATAGACCCCAGACAACCCTGAGTAGGACAAGCAGGTACAGAAATTGGATGGATGTATCGGGGGCCCAAGGGGACATGCTTTTTCATGGGGTCCGAAATCTCTAGCTGCACCTCTGGTTGTCACCGTGTGCTGGAACCGTTATGCCGTAATGTTAGCGTGCAGGTCCGGGTCAGTCACATGACCATAACCTGGGCTCAGTCCTGGGGAGTCCTGCTCCCTCCCAGCGGGTAACTCCACTGCGTCCGCAGTAAAGCCGAGAGATTCGAAAGCAGACTAATCTTTCACATCACTGCTCTTGCAGCAGCGTTCCTGCCATATTTCAGTTCATTATCTTTACCTTTTTTTCTTTTCTAGTGGGGGCTGCAGGCCTGACATATCTGTGCTTGATAAGTGGGGAGATCTGCTGATTTTCTTAGAAAGGATGAGAATAGAAGTTAATGATATGTTGAACTATTAATGAAGTTATTAGATATTCATCAATCAACAACCACTAACCCTGTACAGGGTAATAAGAGGAACAGTATTTCAAATGTCAGACTAATGTTTAACAATTATATTCTCTCAGATGTTTTTCCATAGGAGTGGCGTGTTGGTGCTGTGATTAGCATAGTTGCCTGAATTGCCTCATCCAGGGATATTTCCTGTCTTGTTCCTATAGATTCCAGTATAAGCTCCATGACCCCGCATAGGACAAGCAGATACAGGAAATGGATGAAGGTTTTTCACATTTTTTTTCCCTCCAAAATTATGGAGGATGAAAGCTTTTCTCCGTTTTTGATCAGGACAGTAGAAATTTCAGCTCTAATAACCAGCTTCTTTTGAACGCTACTGAAACTTCCTTCAGTGAATTTCAGTCAAAGTGATCGTGAGATTAGCATTCTACGCATTTCTGTTATGCGGGGATAGCTTCACTTGGGGACGCATGTTTTGGAGATTTTTCTCATGAAATTGTAGCTTAAGTAAAACCAATCATTATTTTCTAATAAAATTGTGAGGGACCTTAAATTATTTGAATATATTGGGATTGCTTGTGTAGGATAGCTTATAGATCTCGAGCAACTGACGTGATCCTTAACCAAAAATGGGAAAAATTGAACAGGAAACGCATGTCAATGTGCCAGAACTTATTGCACTGGAGGTTCACTCACATCTATACAAAATGGTATATGACAGTGTTTTGTGCAGTGAGTAGTGGACAACAAGCTGTACAGAATTAGCACTTCAGGCTATTCTTAGCAAATATTTTATTAAATATTTGGATAACAATATAATGAGATGATTAAGTGTAGCTCATTGGTCAGTGGAGGGCACTGCAGTCTCGCACCTTCTGCATTCAGGGTTTGAGTGTCGTCCCTGACTTTTTCAATCTCATAGCCTTTTCTGGAGTGAGATTTGGATCAGTGGCTGTAGAGCATAAATGATGGGTTCAGGTACCATCAGGCAGCAATGTGCACTGAAGTATCTCACTCTTGTGAGTGGCTCTTGTGATCTATCGCGTATGTTTATTATAGCCTGGATCTCTGTTCGATGATCCTTGTGACTCAACCTTTCTTACCTTAACAACTGGGGCATTTACCGTAAAAGTTCCCGCGATGGTTTCAGGAAGTGATGATGTGCATCTTCAATCAAACAGGAAGTAGCTGAGTAAACATGCAGAAAGTAAAATCTGAGGCGGAGCCAAGGCAAAAGGTTTAAATGGAGAAAACATGAATTTGCTTTGGGTCAAACACCAACTAGATGTACTAAGTGTATATTGAAAGATTCAGTGTTGGGTAAAACAAACCATCCATTTATTAAGATTGATATAAGAATTGGTGTAAAATATCTGGGAAATATACTTACTGTAAGAAGGTATGTAGAAGTACAGTGTAAAATAACCAACACTGCAGGGTTTTAAGTATGATTTCTCTCCTGAGCAGGGTTAAAGGCATATATCCTTGCTGTCATTCTCCTGCCTGGCGGGAATGACTCATTTGGGAAGTATTTCTTGACTGCGTCAACGTAGCCATACCCTACGGAAGGGGGTAGGGGTGGGAGGGGGAGTCACGTGATGACATGTGTCTTGGGGATATACGCAATAAAACCAATTTGTAAACAATTAACCATTTAATAAGCTGTGATTATATGACTCTGAAATGGAAGTGGATGTCAACCTCGGGTCTTCAATTCAAGAAGAAACCCAGTACTAAATATTGCTAAAGTTAAGGTAAGACATCAGCTTCTGAGAATATGATGAGTGCTTTTCTAATTTGATTTGTCACACCCTGTTTAGCTGAATAACACACCGAATGTTATTCAAGATCTCAGAGCAGAAATATGGTTCAGACAATGCGAGTTGTGGTGTGAGATAAATGGCATACACTTTTTAGGTGTGTGAACTGTTACTATAATCCTGCTACTTCATAATTCAAGATTTCTTCGTATTTTGCTATTTATGAGGATATTTTGCTAGAACAAAACTTTCACTGAAAGGTTATTAAAGGCTATCAAACTCGGATAATGATGAAAATGTTGAAGAGTTGTGATTTTATAGGGCAAAGTAATAAATAGGCAGACAGTGCTATCCATGAATCGATCATGGCACTCTCATATATTTCTATAATTTAATAAAATGAGTGGCAAGGTTAGGCTGCATTATAGGTGAGGAAGGCGCACGGCTGAATGACGGGGCTTTGTTGGTGTGCCGAAGGACTTGACTTCAGCCTTGTGCTTGATCACTTCACATCCCACAGGCGTTGGGTAGCGCTACGGCTTACGACATGTCTATAATCGGAATGTTGCCGGTTCCAGTCCTGTGGTCAGCATAGTGTGTTCACTGCTGGGCCTTCGATTGTTCTGCTTGACTTCCACTTTCTCCTGTTCACCTTCTGGCATCTCAAGTGTCTTCTGCCCTGCTCACACAGATGAATTCCTGCCCATCGTGAAGACCCCTCCCGGATTGGTGGGACGGGAAGCCGCCTGTTTTCCTGCGCCACGGCAGCAGTCGAACTTGAGCGTCATTTCCTTCAAGCACCCGCTGACTCAGATTCAGTGAGTCAGATTCATGTGTCACCCAACAGTCCTTAATCAGCACCATGCTGTATCTCTCCATGCTAGCAAACAAAATCTACATGCATTGTCACATGAAAATAGTACGGAGTGCTGATCCATTGCCAGCGGGAACTGAGCCGTACCCGATCCGTACCTGTGCTGACACAACCCTGCTTATTAACAGGGCCGAAAGCGTGACCCAACCAAGCCGGCTGTATCAACACCGTCTGATTGGTTGAAATGCACCGAAGTACTGATGTTCTTCGCATGGATTATCTAAAGGAAGAAGCATTTTGTACAGGGTCACCAACTCTCACGCATTTGTGCTTTCTGACTCGCGCTCACACAAGAAATCTTACGGCAAATCTATATTATTTCATTATAACCCTAAAATTAGCTACATCAAAAGCGTTGCGGTAGTTTACAAACCGTACAGACTTTACAATCAATAAAACTGTTGCATACATGTTGGTGAATGTGCAGATTTGTCTCGGGTTGAAAACCTCACGTGAGCTAGCTGACCAAAGTTTGCAACATTGTCTATATATTGTTCATTATTAGGGGTATTGCGTATTCTGATGCATTCCCGAAACTCGGAACTTGCACACTTGCAATCACCTAATTGTAGTACCATATTGGATTTGTAACACAAATTCACACATGCGAATGCTAATTCCACTAGCTTTTGAGAGTAACATAGCACGTCTGTGAGACTCGCCGTGATAACGGAACTTAGCACATGGTAAATCCTGACATGAACTGTGTGAACAGTGAATAAGTGTCTCTTTAGTTTTACATCACTGTCGCTCAAACTCGGCATTGCCTCTACTGAGCAGAACCTTATGCAGTGGAAAGTCGACGTGAACTGGAACCGTGCTGGAACTGAGCTTAGTTTGTGCTACAGGTCGGGTATAACTCGGCTCTTATATGCCAGTGGAAAAACGCCATTAGATTTATTGATGGTTTGAAACAGATGATAATAATAATAATAATAATAATAGTTTATTTTTTTATTAATTATTAATCCCTGGAGAGAAATTAAATTACTGGCTTTTATTTAATACCAGTAAATATAAAGTTAATTAATATGTATGATTAGATTGTGGAAGATTCTACTGTCTGCATGTCCTGTAATTTCAGTCCTTTATTATTGTGTTCCGGAATGGAAGTGAAGTAATCAGTTCTCGTACTTAGTAGTCTTGTATTCTGTTAGGTGTGAATTGCCTGTCTTTGAATTGCTTAAGAAATTAGAGCGGAGAGATACGCAAAATCTGTTGGAATCAGTTCTTCGCAGTCATTGTTTCTTTGCGTATTATGAGCACTAGGTTTGATGCCTGTGCCATGTATGTAAGTCATAGGTTTACCAAGAGACTCTTTCTGATATTTATGTAAACTCATGTTCAGAATAGTTTATATATGTAAGCTGATATGGATGCAACAGACACTCTTGTCTCTTCTAAGATGGCAGAAAGAAGACTCTTAAAGCCGAACCTGCCAGGGCACAATGTCCTCCCTAAATGGTTTTAAGCTGGTCTGACGATGTCTGTTCCAGCACTGAGCTCTTTCGTGTTCCTGTGCAGATAGCAGGGGCAGCTCTGTGATTCCTCACCACCTCTATCTCTCGCAGGAATTCCATGCACTGCATTCTGCAGAAACGCCATTCCCCGGAAACGAAGAAGAGCATCTTTTACAGTCCCTCCGGTTCCAGGTCTCCTGTGCAGGAGAATCAGGACCTATCTGGTACATTAGCATCATAATTCATTTGTACAGACAGAAACCTACAAACTGAGAAATGAGTGAAACAAAAAAAAAAATGTGCTGTGGTCTCTTAATTTTTTCCGTGTCTGTACAATACCTAGAAGGAAACTTAATTAATGTAAGTTATCTGCAGTCATTTATGAGGTCTGCAGTCATTAGTAACTGTAAAGAAGTTTAATCTCCATTATGAAAATTTTGAAAACCACAAAAAACGTGGGCACAATGGTCACTCATGCAATGGTTATATCGTGAAAGGTTGTGATGTGAGATTTTCAATATCTGCTGATATAGGGGGGGGGACACTCATCCCTCTATCTATTTCTGATGCCCCTGGGTACAGCCCTGACGTGACATAGGCAACCAGTGCGGAATTTAGGCCAGGCAGCCTTTGGCCGCCTAATTATCTCCTGCAGGACCCACCAGCCTCCTCTCCATAAGTTCAGCCAACCTCTTGTGATTGACTGCACAGGCCAAGACGAGCATCCAGGAGAATCTCCTTCCCACTCCTCCCCGTCCTCCTCCCCAGCCCCTTCCCCACCCAGCAGAAAGAAGAGCATCTCTGGCGCTCTGCCCGAAGATAAGGAGGCCCACAGCCAGGAGGTCGACTCAGATAAGGTTTGAATCGACTCCCACTGCGATGCATGAAATTGGCGGCTCCCTTGTCACCAGTGCTTAATCTGTAAATTGGAAAATGCCAGAATGCGAAAGGCATATGAGAGCAGAGGGGTAACGAGGTGGGTGCAGGTCCCGGAAGGCGTACAAAACACGGTGCAGAAAACATGCTACATGTTTCCAAGAATAAATCTAAACTAATAGGGACCTGGGCTTGCGTGAAAATTGGTCTGTAAATTAAAAATGCATACTTATTTAATTTTTTTTTTATGTTGTTTTTGTTTTTTTAACCAGAGAGCTACCCGTGCAAATAGGTGCCAAAAAGCAGACAGTCAGATACACAGAGGTTCCGGAACGTGTTCTGCAGGATCCGACACAAATTAAGCACTGTCTGTCACGGTAGAGAAGCTACTAACTTTCCTGTCTGACTGATTCAAACAATCTAATCTGTTACTTCGGTGCCTCTAGTATCCCAATTTGATGACATGCACTTTCCGTTGATCATGAGGCCATCACAAATCTTTGAGCTGCCTTTTAAACGTTCGCCTAATAGAAATTCCAGCTTCCAGCCGATCCTTTAAATGACACGTAGTCAGTGTTTGACGTACGCTGCAATGTTGAGAAGATGGACTTCCTGTTTTACAAAGGCTGCCGTTGTTTACTGATTGAAAGAAATTGAGAAAGGCCAGGTTTGGTTGTATCAGTCAGATGAATATCTGAGGATATTGGAGGCTTCCCAGGTGGGTTGAGAACCTGTTTATCTTGTCCTCGCATGTATGTGTTCCGAGAGGCAATAGGAAATTTTATGTGTGACAAAAACAAGCCGGAATGTTTGGGTCAAGTTGCCAAATTCACAATGTTACGTGGAAATGCGAAATCTCATCTGCAGCCTGGTGGTAAAAGATTGACTGAACTTTGTCCGGTCACTGTGGTTTTGCAGTCAGGTTGGAGGTCATCTGATAGGTTCTTTGACCTTCAATGTCATCAGGCTTCTTTTGTCTCCTAGGAGAAACGTCCAAAGGAGTCACCAGAAGATTGTCAGTGCACAGCGGGCTCAGCACCAAGCGGCAAAGAGGAGCAGCCCGATATGGCATATCCCCTGAAATGTGACGGACCGGAGTTGGGCAGCCAGCTGCTGGGTCTGCGTGACGAGCTGGCTGTTCTCCAGCTGCGGCTAGCCCAGCGCGACTCCCACGTGGCCGAGCTGCAGGAGCACCTGAAGCTGATGGTGGAGAAGAACCAGGCCAAGCAGGAGGTGGTGCTCAAGCTGTCCGAGCAGGTGGCCGAGTGCATGGCGGATCCCCAGCGCACCATAACTAACAGCTTTGGCACTCAGGGCTTCCTTCAGCTCCAGGTGGAGATGGAGCATCTCCGGGTAAGAGCAGGACCATAATGCAATTCTCCAAGAAGACAGATCAAAGACACAGAATATTCATTCATGTTTATATATTTAGTAGATGCTTTTGTTCAAAGCGACATACAAGGGAGGCAGAAAGCCCATCACAAACTGATAGATTTCTTCAGTGAGTTCTTTCAGAGTTGAATGATGAGGCAGGTTACTTAAGCTTAAGCGGTTTATTAAGACAGAATGGAGATGTTACAGAAAGACGTTCACACATGACCGGCCGGTTCAGTCTGTGTCTGTCTCTGCCCCCCCCCGAGGGAAACGGGCCCTGTATTTATGGTCTTCCTGCAGACTCCTGGAGCCGGTTGGGGGGGGGGGGAGTGGGTTGTATGAGAGGCAAAGAACATGATGAGCAAGTAGCAAGGATAGAAAGAAATATAAAATTAAGAAAAACAGCTAAATGGAAATTAGATAACTACAAATTAACTAGGGAGATCCCTCAAAACGTACCCATGTCAAGGAGTCAATGAAGCTAGACTGAGCTTCCAGTGAATGTCCAGGTACAAGTATAAGAAAGATTGGAGCAGGAACTACACAAGAACCTCTAACAAAGGAAGAACCTAATGAGACTATTCTAGAAGCAGAAGTGCAACCATAAGAGCATTCAGGGAATGTAAAGAGGCGTCAGGCTGGTAGAGGAGTTCCTGGAACGGGTGAGGTGTGTCTTAAAGGTGCAGAGGGAATCTGATGACTGGATGTGGTTCAGCAGCTCATTCCACCATCAGAGAGTAACACTTCTCATGTGGTGGAGGAATCTCCAAGGGAGATTAGCTTTTCTTTTTGATTTGGATGAGACTTTTGCATTTATAACAAGCTTTGTTAAAATGCGCAGTCCACATCATGGTATTACATGTTGAGGTTATGGGATGTCAGGCCCAACTGCTTGATGGGAAAACGTAGCCTGCAGGTCACACATGGCAATAGATTTGAAGTCTCGCTTGTATCTCCTGCCAGGATGATATAGAGGCTTATAAAATGCAGAACAAGTTCCTGAACTCTGAGATTCACCAGCTGACCAAATTGTGGAGGAACAGTTCGGAGCAACAGAAGATCCTAATGAAGAGGGTGAGCCAACTTGTGCTGTGGGCTGATGCTGTACGATGAGTATGAAAGCCTCCGTAGGTCTTGACAGGGGGAAGCAGTGACCCGACAGACATAACGGAGACCTTGGTGTGTCTAGTGGGTCTAAACTTTCTACAATCAAGGAGAACCTCAGTATAGTTCCATCCA
This sequence comes from Isichthys henryi, assembly GCA_026776945.1. Classification (NCBI taxonomy): domain Eukaryota; kingdom Metazoa; phylum Chordata; class Actinopteri; order Osteoglossiformes; family Mormyridae; genus Isichthys; species Isichthys henryi. The sequence continues at coordinate 6,384,079 of JAODJX010000053.1, read as the reverse complement.
TCCATTTTCCAAACCGCTTATCCTTACTGGGTCGCGGGTGGTCCGGAGCCTATCCCGGAAGCAATGGGC
>JAODJX010000053.1:6343940-6383910 GCA_026776945.1 Isichthys henryi | reverse complement strand
AAACCGGAGTACCCGGAGGAAACCCCACGACGACATGGGGAGAACATGCAAACTCTGCACACATGTGACCCAGGCAGAGACTCGAACCCGGGTCCCAGAGGTATGAGGCAACAGTGCTAACCACTGCACCACCATGCCGCCCCCCTCAGTATAGTTACTGCTGTAAATAAAAATGCACTTCTGTAATTGGTTATTACATTGTAATCCAATGCAGCCATGCTGCTACGGTCACAAATAGTCATGGATGCATGTGGGCAGTGATGTAGTCTTTGGGTTTCGGTGTCCCCTGCCCTCTTCAGGTTTGCATAGATTTATGCATGTAGTCCAGAGACCTGCAGTCAGCCATATTGGTGTATCTCAGTTGTCCATGGGGCACGTTTATGTGTGCGAGTGTGCGCCCTGTGATGTACTGGCCTCCCGCTTGTGGTGTCCCCTATTTTTGTGCCCTATGTTACCTGTACAGAATAAGTCATTATGAAGATGGGTGGGTGGATGAATGTACTTCAGATATGATGGCAGCACCAACATCTCTTGAGGACCCATAGGTGAGACTCACGCCATCCTTGTATGATAGTGTGCCTATCTAGAGGGAAAGAGCTGTCAGACGGAAAGCCGCTACCTGAACTTGCTGCACAAGCTACAGGAGAACAAGGGATGTGGTAGCGTACAGACGGAAGTGATGATCAAGGAGGCGCTGAAGGACATAAAGGACACTCCCAAATTCACCCCTGTCCGGTGAGGTCACATTGCTGCGGCAACTACTCAAACCCTGCTTCCTCAGTTGCGATATCAGTTTTTAAGACGAAAACCAGAAGTAAAGAGAGAGCTTCTGAATTTTAGCCGAAATGTGTCGTGCCAGAGAGATCAATCACCCAACACGTGATTTGAAGTCTGTTTCAGTTTTGTGCGGGTTTTAACGGGCAGCAACAACATGTTATGTCGTGCAGTAGGAAACTGGCCAGCCAGTGCGCTTTTTCACCTTTTATTGCGTAATGGGAAATTAGCATAACTTGTGCTTCATGTTTACTCAGCGAGTATGATGAATACGGCTTCAAGCTCACCCCAGATCTTGGCACAGAAGATGTGAATCTCCTGATCAAGATCCAGTCCCAGGACATTCGCTCGCTCAACCCTCTTCAGCAGGAGGCCATGGATAAGCACCGGCTGAGCCAATGGGCCCAGTTCCTGGGTGGACGTCCTTCTGGAGAACTTGTAGCCTCCTTGGAACTCAAGACCCTTCTGAGAGGAGGCGTTCCGAGCAAGTATCGAGCGAACGTGTGGCGCTGGATAGTGTGGACCCGCACGTGCCAGATCCGGCAACGGCACCCGCGGAGGTACCAGGAGCTGTGTAGGAAGAGCCAGACGTTGCAGCACCCAGCCTCCCGGCAGATCCAGCTGGACCTGCCCCGCACGCTCACCAGCAACCAGCACTTCTCCTCACCCTCCAACTCCTGCGTTCAGCAGCTTCACCGCATTCTGCTTGCTTTCTCCTGGTATAACCCAAGCATTGGCTACTGCCAGGGACTCAACAGGTAAAGTGTTGGGGGGGGGGCGCCCTGGGTGCCACTCAGGGCTGCAGCAAGAGTGTTTAAGTTGGATGTAAAAATGAATGGGACTTGATAGATTTGTTTTGAACTGTTTTACTGTACTCTTGTACAGAAGTTCTTCATTTTGGCAAGGAATTCAGAGACAGGGTTGTAAATGAACAGTAACAGAACAACAGAATAGCAAGCAAAGTTTGTGTTATAATACTCTGTTATATAACAATGAAATATAGGTTGTAGAAAATGGATGGAGAGTAGAGAACATTTTTAGTATCTCTCCGATCCTCCAGCACTGCTCGACTGGTCCCACGTCCCCTCAAGGCACAAGGAAGACACACATCTGGGCTCTTCTCTGTCCTGGCACCTAGTTGGTAGAATGAACTCCTCCTAGATGCCCGAACAGTCTTCAAGCGACAACTTAAAACATTCCTTTTTCAGAAATATCTGAAGTAGTACTTCTGGCTTCTTACTTTGAGCTCTTTTCCTCTGACTAAGGGCATCTGCCAAATGCTGAAAATGTAAATGTAGTATCGTTGCTTTAAACCAGTGTTTCTCGACCTGGTCATCGGGGACCCCCAGATGGCCCATGGTTGCTCGCTCCCAGCACCTTTCTGGGGGTCCCTGAAACCCTGTCTTACATTAAGAAGCTTCTAGCAGAGAGCAGATTCTGCCTGATTCACAGTTCAGTATGTATCTATGTGCTGAGTTTAGTATAAAGCTCAGAACTATAGAGCTGTAATTTGGCTAGATGAGGCTTCATAATATTTTAATATAAATGTCATATCCCATTATGTCTTAATCATTTTCCAGCAATAATGCAACTATGATGTATTTGAAGTGACATGAAGGTGCCTCTGGCATCTTTCAGCACAGTTATATAAAAAGTCTGTGGCAGATTTCAGGGAATAAGATCAGTATCAGTCATGAATTAAGTGAAAATTTAAGATTTAATCTCCGATTCTAGAGCATCGTCCAGGAATTACTCCAGACCAGAATACAGCAGCTGCTTATCCGCGTAAAAAATAAATAAAAACTTACATTTTATTGCACTTTTTACCTTAAACACGGCTTCTCTGCCACTCTAACTGATGATCAGGAGGAGCCTGGCAGGGGGAAGAAGTCGAATCTGATAAGGTTTGTCTTCCCTCCCTCTGCGACGCACGGGATTGGCGAGCTCGCTACAGTGGGTCGCTTGTCACGGTCCAATTCATTCGATCTAATCTCTTACGTTGCTGCCCTTTATTTATTTTATGGCATTTTCCTACCCTGAGGCCACCAGGCACCTTTATGCTGCTTTGTAACTGGACACTTGTCAGCATCCAGCCAATTCATTGAATCCAAACCAGCCAGACCTGTAGGATTGGGGTCCTGCTGTGTTTGGCTCAGTTATTTAACCTGTCAATATAGTCATCAACATGTGTGATGATTTTGCATTTTGATTTGCATAATAAGATGTTTTTCATCTGTCAAGCCGTGTATGTATTTAACCTGGTTCCCCCTCCGCCTAGACTGGCAGCCATCGCTCTTCTGGTGCTAAAGGATGAGGAAAATGCCTTCTGGTGCCTGGTGGCCGTGGTGGAGAACATCATGCCGCAGGATTACTACAGTAAAACCCTCATTGCCTCCCAGGTATGTGAGCCAGAATACCTTCCTTACAGATGCATAGATGTATAGGTCTATGTCAAAGATTGTGATTACAAGCAAAAGTGCCACAATTCACAGGATTAACCTGATACTTCTGTTGATGGTACGCTTACTGATTCTTCTCTTGAAGGCAGACCAGCGGGTTCTGAAGGATATCATGATGGAGAAATTGCCCCGGCTTATGGCCCACCTGGAAGAGCACAGTGTGGACTTGACATGTATCACTTTCAACTGGTTCCTGGTGGTGTTCGTGGAGAGTTTAACCAGCAAAATATTGTTGCGCATCTGGGATGCCTTCCTGTACGAGAGCACCAAGGTGGGGTGAGATAAAGCTCTTCCCTCAGGAAAAAACATTAGTGATGGCCATGAAGCTTCATGAACCATCTGCTGTAGTATTTGACACCACTAGATGGTACTCTCAGTTCACTTCGGGGCTTGTTCGAACATAGAGCACCATCTAGTGGGGTCAGAAAATACAGCAAACAGTTGACGACACTTAGTTTGGCCATCACTACAAAACATTGCATTTCTGAGTGCTGAGTATGTTCTCTCGCTACATTCTCTCCTGTGAGAACAACACAGTGTGCTCAACCCCATCTTTCAAGCCAACCAATTTCCCAAAAGCAGCTGTTAACAACTTAATACAGCACCAGTCAAAAGTTTGGACATGCCAAGCCACTTACAAAGGAGAGTGATATTGTCACATCACAGGATCTGGTCACCTGATATAGACACAGTAGAAATGGTTTGGAGGAGTTTGGCCAGAGATTGACAGAAAAGTGGACAATGAGAGCTCAGCAGATGTGGGACTTCCTTCAGGACGGCTGGAATATCATCCTAGGAGGCCACCTCATGAAAGGAGGAGAGAGCAGGGTCAGCCAGTCTCTGGGACAACGGGGGTTAAGGGTCTTGCTCAAGGGCCCAATGGTGGGATCATTGCTGAACCAGCGATCTGAACCAACAACCTTCTGAGTCAGAGCTGTCCCCCACAATTTATTAAATACGTTTTTGGTCAGTACATAATTATATTTTATAGTTATGATGAATAATAATTATACTAAAATGTAGAGAATAGTCAGTAAGCCTTTCTATGAGTAGGCGTGTCCAAACTTTTGACTGGTACTCTAGTTGGATGGTTCCAGCCAAGTTGTTAATGTAGTTAGCAACTTTGCTTTCGGTCCAGCTAATCATCGGGGGTGCATTTAGCAAAAGCAATCTTTATGCATTTGCATCAAGGAATCGAGGGCAACATGTAATACTGCTCAACATTTTTGGTTAATTATAAAATGTTACGGTTCATCACTGTCACCGTCAACACTGCCTGTTTAATAAGAGTAACGTTCCCCTTCTCCTCCTTCATGCCGTTCTCCAGGTGATATTTCGGTATGCACTGGCCATCTTCAAGTATAAAGAGGAAGAGATCCTAAAGATCTGTAACTCTGCAGCAATCTATCAGTATCTCCAGTTCTTCACCAAAACCATCTCTGATGGCAGGTAAGCAAGGTGAAGGACTTCACCTGAGAGACCCCTTCAAGCTACACCGATTCATTCTCCTTTCTGTGGGGCGGTGTGCAGCTCAGCGGATTTGGAACCTGTGCCTTTGTCTGGAAGGTCATGGGCTCAAATCCCATGGCTGGCAGAGTAACCATGTTTCACTTGGTCTCTTGACATGGCTTTACCTCAGATTTCTCTAGGGTTGTGCTAAATACTGGCCCCAGGCCTCCCTCACTTTGGATAAATGTCATTTTGCATCATTTGAACACACACACACACACCTGAGCTTACCACTGTCGGATGCCCTATTTCAAGCAAGCTTCTAGGGTGGAGAAGCGATTTGACACAAAGATTAATAATTCACAGCAGGTGGTGGAAGAGTATCCTTAAAACACGGATGGATTTAGCTGTAGTGACAAAAATGCACTCGGGTTGTACACTTCAAGCCCCAGGGATCTTTTGTGTACCTGCACTTGTTTATTCACACCAAGAGTGGAGTTTTACAAAATAAATGGCCGAGTTTGAAATATGGTGGTTCTGCTAGATAATTCAGAATTTGAAAAGCAGATTGAACAAACCCCAAGTATCAGACTCGCGAGCATCCATACGAGTTTCTCCCCCAGGGCGTCAGTACCTTCTCGCTCCCACAGGAAGCTGAACCACATCGCGTTCGTGGAGATGAACCCATTCCCCATGAAGCTGCTCCGGAATCGGCGTGCCCATCATTTGGAGCGGCTGAAGGCCGAGCTTGGGGAGCTGGAGCGCATTCAGAAAGAGTTCCTCACCGAGAGCATGGAGCACAAGGACCAGGACCTAGACCCTGCTGTTGGCGAGGACGAGGAGGACCTGTAAGGGTATGTGACCCAGCCTGGGAAGGACAGAGGATCTCGGGGATGGCAACCAAGAGTGCATCGGTGCCACATGTCCGTCTGAGTGGGCCCTCCCCATCCCCAACCCCCCTCCCCGTGCATTAACCCCAGGGAGAAAAACACCAGAGGGCAGCCAAACTCCACCCCCAGTTGGGGGATTGAGACGCTATTCAGCTAAACACTACTACAGACTCTCCTAAACATGGAAGGAGGTGGAAATATTTAAATATGCCGTATTTTCTTGGTTATTTTATACTGCATCTCATATTACTCTATTGCACTATATTGGTCAAACTGCAAGCTGTTTACAAAAAAAATAAACTTTTGAAAAGTTAATGCATCGGTGTGTTTGTAAATATGGGCACACGCCAGTAGGGCACCTCTGTAGTATTGGAAAGCATTTTTGTTTTTTCCCCTCAAAAAAGATTGTCTATTCAGCCATTTTAGGGCATTAGGAGTTTCTAGATTGTCACCAGTTTGACAGTTTGGGGTGGATCGGGGGGGGAAAGATGACAGCATAGTATTAAATGCACAGGAAGCAGGGATCTTACCTCCTCAGAATGACACCATCACTGGTTGCCATGGTCACACAGGGAAGCCCCTCCCTCCCGTTAAAAAAACATTTGGTACACAGAATTTAGAAAGCAATACAAATCATCCTTTTTGGTATTTTATTAAAAATATGGACAAAGAATCATAAAGGAGGCAAGTTTACAAACTTATTGCCATTAAGACGTGCAATCGTTAAAGCATATAATAACCCCCCAGTGACCTAAATAAAAGGTATATGACAAGATAGCAAGAAGAAGGAAACATCCAGGCTTACGGCATCAATGTGCCGCCCCCCCCTTCCATCCCGGAATCCCCACAAATTAAATAGCTGAAATAATGCATAGAGGTGAAAGGGCAGGTGTAGATACAACCAGATATACCCACTTCCTGTAGTGAAAGCAAACTGTAAACGTAAAGCCAAAATAACACGTACAAGTAAAAAAAAAAAAAAGCAAGTTGTTTAGAAAGTAGTATATTCGAAAACCATATTAGTGTCTTACAGGAATTCTGTGTCAGTGCTCAAATGAACTAGATTTATTTTTTTTGGTGAACAAACAGGGTCAAGCACAATGATTTATAACCGACTTCATGCCAGTAACGCTGCAGCTTTAAGGCCAACAATGAAGTTCTCACCCAGTTTACAATTCTGCCGTCCACAATTATCCTGAGAAAATTCGGCCACTCCGAAACTTAATGACCAAAAGATTTCTGTGTTCCACCTGTTTACTGATTTAGGAATAAAGTTATCATAAATAGCTTAAAAATGTTTAAAATAACATTAAAGTCAGATGATTATCTCAGCATTTGTCTAAATTAGTTTTATCAGCAAATGATTCAGAGAAAATGAAGCAAATTAACCTTAAATATAAAGTCGGCAAGGGAGACTTCAATTCATGGTCCTACTTCATACAAATTCCATACGATCACATAACAGAATTTCTAAGCTAGATTGTCTCTAAAGAGTGTAATTCCACAAAAACACTCTCTTTGGTCACATAATCAAAAGAATTCCACCCAGTGCAATTGAAAGAATAACACAAACATACATTTCAGGACCGTAAAACCCTACTGTTTGATGTTGGAACTACATCGTATCACATTTATAGCATAAGAGTTGCTTATTTGGACCGATAAGGGACCATTCTAAATGATCCCTTTAACTGAAACACAGAATGTAAACGTGATTTTTGGCTATCAGGCCAACAGTAAGTATGACTGTTTCAGTACCGATTTACAGAGTCTACCCACCCAGCCCTGAACTCCAGAAATATGTTTTACGCTTCTTAAATCAACCACAAGGGTGTTTGGCTGACCTACTTTTAAAAAAATGAATCATGCATGCAAATTACATCACTTATTAGAAGTCCTCTACCTTTCCACCCGTTTAAGAAAAATTGAACTCTGTAAGGCAAACTCAGTTCCCCTGGTGACGTTTGTCATGCAGGGACCACAGACACGGCTACTATGGGAACTGACAGGGCACACAGCCTACTGAACCGCTTAAGGCAATTCGTAAGAAGTCACATTACGGTAAGGTCCAGTCGCGGTGCGGGCCGGATGAAGCCCCGGGCGAGAAGGAAGACCACTTTGGCCACTTATTGCTTTGTCTTCTGTACAGAATGTTCTGGGGTGTTGGTCCTATCGGACCTGAAATATCACACTGAGCATGTGCAGACCCAGACATTAGGGTTTACTGAACTGCCCAGCTGAATTGGCTGCCACCCCCCCCCGTGTGTCCAATCAGAGTGCAGTCTCAGAATGCCTCCTTCTCATTGGTCAGTTAGAGCTCTATAGCTACGCTATCGACAGTCAATCATTTTGCTTGGGTTTGAGTATAAAAAACAAGCCAAACATATCTGAATATTAAAAATTAAACAATAAAACTAAACTGACACCATAGAAAAAAATATGTATAATAAATCAGATACGTAAAAGATATTAAACAAAAATTGTAGGGGGGGGGTGGATATTATTAAAATCTAAAAACCTAAAACTGGCAATGTAACTTATTGAAAGACCGATTCAAAAGTGATTCTGTATGTTTGTCAGTCGTGCTACTGTGGATCACAATTGTCACACTTGGAAATCGCACCAGGTGTTAAAATACATAGAGCTCAAGTACGAAGTTCTCCGTTACGTTAAGTGAATGTACATCTTAAGATCTGTTCCCTGGAGTGAAACCATAGTAAACATATTACACATTGTTAAACAAAAAAAAAGCATCTGGAATGTAACAAAGTAAATTTGAAAACAAAAACATAAAAAGTTGGTGGATGATTTTGGTCAAGCTTAGCTTTGTCCACCAGCCTGGGAGAGGGGAAGAGGAGTCGAGTATTATTTTACATCAAATTTCTACAAATTATCACAAAAAAACAGTGCAATCTAGATCACAGCTCAAAGTAAAAGTATAAAGCTGTTCAAAGTAAAAGTATAAAATCAACTTTAGCCTGTTTAATAAGCAAGCATGATATTCTCTGCAGCTATCTATCAGACATTAGAAATCTCATGCGTCACTTTTTTCCACCCCAGCTGAAACTAGGCTTCGCCTCCCTGGGGAGGTGCTTCAGGTATGTACTACCAGGAGGAGACCCTGGGGCAGACCGAGGACACGCTGGAGAGATTCTCTCTCTCAGCTGGCCTGGGAACACGTTGGTATCGCTCTAGAGGAGCTGGCATTTCTGCTCAGACTACTGACGCCACAACCAGGACTGGATGAGCAGTACAGAAGGGATAGATGGAAACGAGGCCTGCATGATGCGCCTTGTTAATATCAACATCGCATGAGATGCATATGCGACTGTCACATCGCCAAAGACAGCGATAATCGGGGTTGACCATCCAGAAGTTAAGCTAAAACATTTTACTCTGTCACAGGAATCAAACTTAGCAAGCTTCGCTTTTCAATGAGCGATTATCTATATACACACATAAATAAATAAGAAAAAAAATCAAATAAATGCACTCTCTGAACCAATCACGATCATTTCCATCTACGCTGTAGGACTCACTAATCGTCCGTGTTGCACATTGATGAGAATTAGTGAGAACTGTTGACTGAAAAAGACATTTGTCTTCCATTGCATGAAAACATTTTGGATTCCAGAGAGACAATACCGAGGAAAAGCTAGTGATGTGTCTCCACAACTCACACCACCACTAACATCTACTATAAGTTCTGTTTAGCTGTAGTTTATTTTGGGTGAATTTTCGTCATATAAATAGTGTAATAATTGTCGCAAAACTAATCAATACTGATATGAAACACAAGCCTGTTTATTCTTAAAGTATTAAAACTGAGGATGAAATGAATTTACAGTGAGACCCTGCCAACATCCCACAAAGCCACTTTATTTTTAAGGAAATAAGATGCAGCAGGTGATAGCAAGAACGTCCTTTTCTGAAAGCATGCTATGAAGGGCAGAATCTGGATTTGTTAGAAACGATGCCCTTTAGTGGCGATGGACACGTGCTGCTCGGCCCAGTGCTCTCCCAGACAGCCGGATTTACAGACCTGCAGGCCAAAAGCCCGGTGCAGGGGGTCCGGCGGTCCCCTCACTTACCATGGGCCTCATCTCCTTGCTGTCAGTGCCGTCGGACCGGCTGGCGCCAGCCTGCGCCTTCCGGCTGCTTTCCACGAACTCCTGCCGGAGTGGAAGCAGGAGAGTCAGGTCTACCACAACGTACGAGGGGCTCATGCAGCACCTGGGTGCCACTGCTAGGTTAGACCTTGTATCTGGTGTTTTATTAGCATGCTCTGGTTACATCTATCCGTCTTCTAACCAATCCTGGTCGGGGTTTTTGGGGGGCTGGAGCCTATCCTAGGCAGCATAGGGCTCCAAGTAGGGTTACATCCTGGATTCCAGTGTGTCACAGGGTACATGCACACAAAATCATAGACTATGTGCAATGTAGAGGATGCCAATTAGGCTGCCGATTGCAGGAGGAAGCCAAAGTACCTAGACCAAAGAAATGAAGAATATGAAACACTTTTCATTGACCCATATGGGGACAGAACTGACCATGAGAGCTTTGTCCATGTAGAACTCCCTGCCCGGGCTGCCGTCGTTGTGTTTGGTGTCGATGGCAAAGCAGAGGAACAGGACGTCCACCACATTCTCGAAGATGGAGAGGAAGCAGTGGGCCACGAGAAAGGCGAAGACGCAGACGATGATCAGCGGCACCACCCACACGGTGTACTCACGCTGGTAGTTCAGCGTCAACACCCCCACAAAGGCCGTGCAGGACACGACCAAGATCTGAGGCCAGGCAGAAGCAGGAACACAAAGATTAACAAGCACGCCAACAAACCAACTGTGTAGCTACTATTTTCATGACATCATCCAGGATGCTCAAATTGTAACCACTGTTTTTCTAGCCACAAAACAGCCAGCATATTAGATGATCATAAAGATCGAGAAAAAATGTTCTCCATATATACATGCATATATACGTACCTACGTACGTACGGACGGAGAGTTTGAGGTTGACTGTTTTGGGGCGTGCACACACACACACACACACACACACACACACGTTGTGTGCGTACTGATATATACTTGAATATGAATCATTTTATACTGAACTGAGGAAATTATGTAATTGTACTGACAGGCTACTACTGGTGGGTTGCGATTTAGGAGAGAACAGTACATTTCCAGGTAGTGTGCCTGCAGCATTTAGACGGTCACGTGTCTGACAGTGAGCACTCTTTGTCGACATGTGCATGCTTGAGCATAACGAATAAAAACGAGCGAAGCCAGGTCGACGGCCTCCTCCCGCAACGACCGGCCGTGTCCTCGAACCGCACCTTCCCCATGAACAGGATGAAATCGCCCACGGTGTTGATGGCGGCGACCCTCAGGGCGTTCTCCACCAGGATCAGGAAGGCGTCGCGCGCCGACGTGCAGAAGCTGGTGCTGTTGATGGCGGTGGCGGTGTACGCGTTCTGCAGGGGGGGGGGGGGGTCAAGGACGTTTCAGTCACAGGAGAGTCAGCGGAGTATGTACAAGACGTGGCTTAAATGGAAATAAAACCTACCTGATTCAAATAGCTGAGGCACTTTTCCAAACACCACAGGCAGCAAATGCAAGCTTTTAGCAAACAGCGAGCGATGGCATTTTCCTGAAAGGAAACCAGCAAAAATCAGATTATGCATTTAACATATTTAATCAATATAACTATATATATATTCCTTATGAGAGGAACTTTACCACACTAATACTGAACTCCCTACAGTATTTCACCTCACTTTATACAAGTATCATTCAATATTTTGGAAATACGCCACCTTGCAAGCAGGTTATAATTCTGCATGATTTTCTTTTAAGCTCATTTCACCACTGCGATCACTAAAACCATTTTCACACAGAAAGAATGTACTGAAGTGCCACTTGGATCATCAGACAAGCCCAGACAAGTCCACTTATCCCAGAACGTACCAGCAGCAATGTTTATCTGCAACAATCAGCAGGAGCATGTTCCTCAGAATGTTCAGGGACAATGTCCGCACACTAGCTTAAGATGCCTACAGCCTTCATCGATCCGGTCGCCCAGCCGTGCGAGACGGGGCCAGCTGTGGCCGTACCTTTCCTTTGAGCTGGTTGTGGATGTACATGAGGATGAGGCGAGGGATCTTGACCAGCGTGATAATGAAGGAGCCCTTGGCCACCGTGCCTAGGTGGTACCGTACCAGGCGGAAGACGGACGTGAGGATCGGGGTCGCGTGCATGTTGGACTTGTCCCTGAGATGGTGAAACAAAGGGACTGTCAAACTGTCAAGGAGAAGACCACTAGGGGGTGCTAAGGAGCGTGCTCATCCAGCCTTAGGGATGGATGTTTACATAGCATAGCGAGGTTGCAACCAGCGTATCCTTGATATTTAGGGTGGAGCAAGACCAGCATCCAGGGATTTTTACAGTCCTCTGTACTTGTGTTCTAAGCATTCGACCTGGTCAATGGAAGATGGCGTAAAATGGGTACACAAGAACACAAGTGTAGTCAAGTACGCAGATTAAGATTCACCCTTAGAAGTTGCACCCCACCGCCTAACCATTTATCTAAAACGTCCTCCTAAGATTCAGCAGTTCGTTTCTGTCCTGCAGGGGACATGAGACTCTGGTCTCTACAAACCATATATTCAACCTTGTTGAAACCTGGTGTATAATGCAGAGGACATTCCTGGGCTTTTCAGTTATATTACATTTTTTAAATGGCCACCATTAATAGGAAAACCTTTTTTCTGCTGGGTTGCAAGAGGACAAGGTAACCAAGAGCCTGAAGGGCAGTGGTCTTCAAGTGCAAAATACAGTAAAACTAAGTAGTAAGTAAATTAAAAACCCATATTTTCTATATGTTTACAATGCTACTTTAGGCCACTGGGTGAGGGGGCTACTTAAGGTTAATTAAGGAATGTAGGTGCTTAGTACTGATGGCCAAATGAAGCTTCATGAACCATTTGCTGTTTTTTTTTACCCCACTAGATGGTGCTCTTGGTTTACTTTGAGTCATGCTTTGAGCCCCCTTTTTAAACAGAGGACACCATCTAGTGGGGTCAGAAAATACAGCAAGCAATTCCTCAAGTTTCATTCGGCCATCACTAGTGCTTAGTATGACGCACGCCAACCTTGTGAAGTAGTAGGTGACCACTGCCCCAGCCACCGTCATCTGCTGGCAGGCCAAGATGAACTCACTGATCCAGATCAGCCCCACGATGTGGTACAATGTTGTGTACTGCAGGGGGCCGGACATGTGAAACTCCACAAAACCCGTCTGGTTGTTTTTGACTGGGTTACCTGAGGACGGAGACACACACACACACAAAGTCAGGACACAATAAAGAAGAACTAAAGTACCCTCACCAGCGGTTTTGTGTTGATCCTTCACATTTACATTTATTTAGCAGACGCATTTGTTCAAATTGACATGTACAAGTGTGGATCAGAGATCAGGGTCAGCGAGAGTTCCTGGAGCAACTAGGGTTAAGTAGTGATGGTAAAATGAAGCTTCATGAACCATTTGCTGTATTTACTGACCCCCACTAGATGGTGCTCTCTGTTCATAAATGGGCTCAAAGCAGGACCCAAATCTAACCAAGACCACCAGGTAACGGGGTCAAAAATACAGCAACTGGTTCATGAAGCTGAAGGGCCTTGCTCAAGGCCCCAATGGTGATATGATTATTCTGCTTGCCGTGGAATTTGAACCCATAACCTTTCGGACGTGGGCACAGATCTCAAAACTGCAGAGCAACGCATCACCATATTGTGCCACTGTTTCAACTTTGCAGATATAGGGCCTTACACATGTGAAGCCATAGTGAGTGTGAGCAGGGGCGGATTTATATAGACATTAGCTTGAGGCCCCCACAAATCAGGGCTCCTCCCCGACTCTGGGAAAACGCAACGGTTAGTTTAAAAATTGGCAACACCCAAATGCTCGTGCCGACATCATGCTAGGGCCCCCAGATAATCCGACCGTAAGCGCAAGGCCCCACTTCGTCCTCTCCTTACCCGCAGTGCCAAGGAAGAGCAGAACCATGACCCAGTAGACCCAGAAGCACATGAGGGCCAGGAAGGTCCAAACTGGCTGGACGGCGAGCAGAGGCAGGTGTATGAAAACCTTCCCAGCCACGTGGAAGAGAGCGATGGTGAGAGCCACACGCTTCCTCATAATGAACACCAGGAGGAGCAGGACCACCTGGACGGGAGACGGCCACCATCAACAACCACACACAACTCCCCAGCAACACCCAGTAACCGGCCATGTCATAAATACATTAAGCGTGAGAGAAAACGCAAGATCAAGGAGCCAGATCACAAGGCAGTTTAATTGGTGTCTATACGGTTGTGGTCAACCATCAAAAACAGAAAGGCATAAAAATTGCAAAAGAGGAAGGGTCTTCAAGCAAACTCTTGCTTTTTCCAGTAATTTACTTCATATGAAAACATTTATAAAGCGTCTTCTTGCACACACAGAGTCAGAAAAGGGGAACCGCCTTACAGTTTCATACAAACACTGATGTCCCTCCAATAGCACAACATTCCCCTGTGTCCAATTCTGTACCTTAAAAAGGTACTTTTGCCTACAGCTAAGATACAATTAGCAGACCCTCAAGGGTACAGCATCAGTGACAAATAGTTGTACCCTCAAAGGTACAAATTGGTACTTTGCTGTCAGTCTATGTTACCATTTACAAAAAGACCCTCCCCCCAAAAAATCAACCAGACAGGATTGAGTTTCCAGCAATGTGAGGCGTGATGGTAACGTGTACCTGTAAAACTCTGCGACAGCTAAGTGAAATTAACGTTTTACACAGCAAAACGAAAATAAATTAAAACTCAAGCACTTACTGTGAAAACAGTAGCGATGATGGCATATATTAGCAAGGCACGGACATTGTCTTGGGCCACCTGCAGCTCATTTGAAACCATGGTTGTATTCAAAGCCTTCCGGTGATCTGCATAGAGCCACCAGAGCCCACCGGTTCCTCCTGGAGACAAACAAAGAGGTTCATCCTGTCCCACATCACCTACGCTTAATACATACAGACCTGGGTTCGAGGCTTCGAGCTATTTAGCAATTATCAATACAAACAAAATGCACAGAAAAAAACCTATTATACTTTTCTAGAAATCTGAATTATAAAATTTGATATTCATTAGTCCACAAATCACAGCTTTTTGGTGAAAAAAAAATTTAACGATGGGGCACCAAGCTAGCATTCATTTTCTGGTGGTGATTGGTGACATACTACCCTGCAATTCAGAGCAATACTCTAGAAGAGTGTTTCCCAACCCGGTCTTCGTGGGACCCACAGACGCTTCGTGTTTCTGCTCCCAAAAATGTGGACTGTCTGGCCGGGAGCAAAAATGTGGACTGTCTGTGGGTCCCCGAGGACTGGATTGGGAAACACTGTTCTTGAAATCCAAGTGCAGAATTGGTGGCTGTTCGTCTAATCAAGGGTACTGAGGGTTATCTTAGCTCACCCAACGAGCCGAGGATCACAACTCCGGTGAGGATCCAGACCAGCACAGCAGAGATGTAGCGGATGACAAGCATCAGGATAAACGAGAGCACTGCATGACAGGAGAGAGACGAGGCATTTCATTATGGGCCATCAGCCCTCACTCTATTGCCGATGACACAAAAGATGCCCTAGGGAATAGAACATTAGCAAAGCTCTCAGCCATAACGCAGCCTGGATGTCTACATCTTTCTCTTCACTGGGCATGAACTGCAATAATTTAATACAACACACTTAAGTTTGATAGTGCTCCACTAAATCGATCAGCTATGTCTGGACAGGCCTGACTTATGTTGTGTCTTTTCTTCCCTCGGTGACCATTTTACAATCCCGTTGGGTCAGTCATCCTGGCAAACAGGTGTTGAAATGTGCTGTTCAGTCACACCTTGACTTACTCCAGACATATAGCTACTCAGTTCAGAGTGGAAGAAAAGATGCGTGCGACTGCAAAAGCGTCAGTTCGAGCCCATGGGGGGCGCCCTAGGCAAGTTTTAGAGAAAGTGAAACTGACTGGCGAAGGTGGTGCCTCTCACATAGGATGGTGCCCTAAGCGGCTGCCTACAGTATCAGTCAAAACTTTGGACACACCAAGCCGCCAACACAGGAGAGTAACAGTGTCGCATCACATGACTTGGTCACCTGAACTAAGCACTGGAGAAAAGGTTTTGGAAGAGTTTAACCAGAGAGCGAAGGGAAAGCACCCAATGAGGGCTCAGTATACATGCGGGACTTCCTTCAGTACAGCTGGAAAAGCATCTCAGGAGGCCACCTCATGAAAGGAGGAAAGAGCAAGGTCAGCCAGTCCCTGGGACAACGGGGGTTAAGGGCCTTGCTCAAGGGCCCAAAGGTGGGATCACTCTCCTAAACCAGCAATCTGAAATGGCAACCTTCTGAGTCCCAACCCAGAGAGCTGCCTGCCCCCCCCCCCACCCCCCGCCACAAACAAATAATTGTTTTATACTTTTTTGGGTCAGTGCATGATTGCATATATGTTATAATCTTTATTCTAAAATGCAGAGAATGTAATACAAATAACCCTTTCTGTGGGTAGGTGTATCCAAACTTTTGGCTGGTACTGTGTATGTCACCTGATGACTTGACCAGCATTGAACTGCAGTGTACAGAGATACAGCTTAAAAACCGAATTAACCACAGAGCAGGCTGATAGTGTGAAGGAAGCTACCTAAAGCCAGCAAACAGAGGCCCACGATGATCTCCTTGCTGGTCATCACTCCGGCGATGAGCCTGTGCAGTGCGCTGTCATCGCTGACGAAGGTGATGAGGGCCTCTGCGAATTTGGAGTAGCAGGCAACGTCCATGGGTGCACAGCGATGGAAGATGGGTAGAGACGAGCTGTGTTCGGGTGAGACGCTCAACATCATTATGACATCATAAAGACAAAAGCTTGTCGGAATGTTACTTATACAAAATGTTCTGAGGGCAGAAAGAAAATGACTGGCTCAAGGAGATAACCAATCAAAAAGCGACTAGAGGAGGCGGGACCAAAACATCTGATTGGTTAGTCCTGCCTTCTATAGTTGCTTGGACCCACCTCCTCCCCAATTTGATTGGTTTTCTCCCAGAACCAACCATTTTTCCTTCTGCCCTCAGAACATTTTGTGTAAGTAAAACTCCCATGAGCGAAGCCAAAAGACAGCTTTGGCTAAAGAGGACACAACAAAGCTGGCCTCACCTCTTAGGTACAGGAAGCTTGGGACATTTTGTGGCTTTTTCCGGACTTGTGGTGTATTGTTCAGGCAACAAGTCGTAGGAGCAGAGTAAGGAACCTACAAAAATTATACAAACATTCACTGACACTGCAGTTTAACCACAACTTGTTAAATGACTAAACATTCATGAACCTTTCAACTACGCTACCCCAAAACTGAGACAAATTAATTTCAGTTCCAGAACACTTTGGCTTCGTATGTTTTAGGCCAGTGTGAACATCTCACCGTTCTGCACAGCAAAATTCTGGAGGCTGGCGTATGACGCGAGTGGAACATCGGGACACTTGGACACGCATAGTGCCATGGATTTGATCTTCCTCTGCACAATGTCGATGTTGCAGGGATCGAGGAAGAAGACGTACCTAAACAAGGAGATGGCACAAAACTTAATGCTGTGAAGAAAGATCTTAACAGAATACAAAAGTTCTAAAATACGTGAATAGATTGTGCTTTGGCAGGAGTAAACAGCCCTGATCCTGGAGTGCCGGTATCCAGCATGTTTTCTATCCTACCTGATGAGATACTATCTGAGATCAGGTGTGGTTCATCAGAGATCAGGTAGGATGGAAAACCTGCTGGACACCGACACTCCAGGATTAGGGTTGCCTACCCCTGTACTACGACATTAAACTAAATATGGACAATTTCTAAAAATCATTATTATTCATGTCACTAGGATGGTCTGTGAGTATGTCCTGCGATGGGTTGGTGCACCATCTTGGGTCGTTCCCTGCCATGCGCCCGTAGCCTCAGGGATAGGCTCTGGACCCCCCCCCCCCCCCAACTCTGAATGGGACAAGCGGTTTCAGGAGATGGACGGATGGATGTTGTCACTAAATCCCATCACAGGGCACAAGGCGGGGAACAACCCAGGATGGGGCGCCAACCCATCGCAGGGCACAAGGCCGGGAAACAACCCAGGATGGGGCGCCAACCCATCGCAGGGCACAAGGCCGGGAACAACCCAGGATGAGGTGCCAACCCATCGCAGAGCACACTCACACACAATGCACACCAACGGAGAATTTGGTAACTCCGATTAACTCCACGCATATGGAGCCCCAGCAGAGACTCAACCCCTGGTACCAGAGGTGTGAAGGGACAGGGGATGTGGTGCCAAACCCAGGAAGCAGATGGCACAACAATTTAGACACACCAGTAAGAGTAACCGTACGTGTTTGGACTGAAGAACCCAGAAAAAAGGCCGTACCCCAAAAACAACAAGCAAATTCCCCACAGACAGAGCAGAGGCTGCATTCGAACCCCTAACCCGGGAGGTGGGAGGCAACCGTGCCACCTGCCATGCCAACCCAGTAACAGAACAGATCATTGAATGGAAAAGTACGTGCGGAGGACTCACTTGTATTGGGTTTGATCCCTGCCGCTGAGTGGGATGCCGGCTATGGGCGAGTTCCTCTGGCCGCAGGTGTTCCCGAAGCTGTCATAACCCGACACCAGCCTTGAAGCAGCCCCCGTGGCGATGGCAAACCCACAGATGAACATCTGTGGGAGTCCAACGCTGCCAGTCAGTCACTCAGGTAGAGCAGGGGCATCCCATAATAATAAATAATAATACACATCTTTAAAAAGAGGTGACTTGCAAAATCAAAGGCATAAAAAAAAAAAACAGACGCGGCTAATAGGTGCGCGATCAAGCAGCTTTAAATGCTTATTTTAATGCCAGCAGATTCTCCTCTTATTCTCCACGCAAATCTGGGTCAGCGATGTTCGGAAACATCACGAGGACGATTTTCACTGTACAAAACACGGGCCTATTTTTGCTTTACCACGTTAACAGCACCTCGATACTCATCTACGAGGCTCCCAGTACAGAATGAGACTGGAGTTAGTTGGGCAAACACGCTCCTATTCAAAGAAGCGGCAGAGAGGTGGAAAGAGTTGTAAAGTAGAACATAAATGTCCAATAATGCATAATACACATGGAAAACGTATTTGTTACTGCAGGATTTAAATGTTAATGTAAAAGTTATCATTTATAATCCAAGCATGATGGAAGCGCTAAGTAAGTATCAGGTCCGGCACAGGGGTGTCACAGCAGGATCCGGCCAGTGAAGAGTCCGACAGCAGATACCACGCCTGAGACTCACCATGCCGAAGCAGAACAGCAGGAATACAATGAGCCAGGGGATATCCGTGCAGCACCTTTCCTCTAAAGGTCTCCATTCTCGTTTTGGCCTCTGTGGACATAAATACATACATGCGAGAGGTCCGACGTCTTCCCAAAAAAAATAATGAAGACAACCACCTGACCACGGACAGGCGACGCGCTGACGGTACTGATCGGCAATATAAAGCAAGATATCTGCTAGAAAACAACTCAAGTGAACAGCCTGTATTCGGGGATCTTTTTTATCGAAATCATTAAATTATTTAGGAGCATACCACGGAATATTCTTCGGGCTTTGCAGCAAACCGATCAACAACATATAGGAACCAGGTCATTATTTTTGCGAAACCAAGCTCTTCGCAAACAGACTAATATATACGTTTAACGTACACATACCTATTATTATTACATTCTGTCATTACCTTTAACATGTAACACATGCAGACGTTGCATATTCTTTCATCAAGTCGGAAATAACAACACTAAACTTCTGCAAAACCTGCATCGCACCCGTCATCCAACGTCCATTGGATAAAATACATTGCAACGCTATATTTATTTTCCAAATCAGGTATATTAATGCATACAAGGTTTCCCGTAGTGGGTTCGGGATCCCGATTTATTACCTCGGCGCTGCCACAGCATCCCATCGCAGTTGGTCTTTTAATCTGCTAAATAACAAAAACTTTAAACACAAGACGAAAAAGAAACAAACTTGAGCGAAGTTGAAAACGCCCGACCGCCCTGCATGTACTACAAGTCACGTCGACGGCTCGCAAAAGCAAACAAAAAAAAAAGTCCACTCCCAGCCGAACTCAGCCGAACTGAGCCGAACTGAGCCGAACCGAGCGGACCTGCACGAAGCCGAAAGCAGGGTACTGGAGCGCCGACTCGAGCCGGTAACAGATCGCAGTGCCGAGCTGCTTCTTCGCGGTTTCCGCAGGTGTATCCGGAAAAACGCTTCTCACTTGGTGAGACTTTAAGCGGTCAGCGGCTTGCCGGGATACCGGCGGACCGCGCACATTCAGAGCGGCGACGCCCGCAGGGCTGCCCTCATAAAGTGATGGGATGCTAGGCGCTTACATGGCGTATAAATTGTTTATGCGCTGTAACAGCGCAAATGCGTACTTTGCGCGGATTTGACAAGAAATCATGCTACATGATTTATCTTTTATATGCTATTTTTTGTGCTTTAACTCTGTTATAACAATCGATTGCCGCAAATATCACTTTCAAAGGTGAATGCGTACTTGCGTACCAGTTATGTGCATCACTGTATATACGATGTAAGAGAAAAAAGTTAAATTATAAAAATGCAACCAGATTGTGGATTAGCCTATACGCGTGTTTGCTGTGTATTTGAACAAGCTATTAATAATTGATATTAATTATTATCTTGCCCAAACGAAACAACAAATAGCCGACTTAAAGAATTAATTCACTATTAATTCATTCAATTAATTCATTAAAAACAGAAATCACAAAAGGCAAAGTTAAGTTTGGGGAATAAACCGAAACCACTATGTTATCAAATCCACCTTTCAAATAGCCTACACCTTGTAATTAACTGTTCAATTCATTGCCGAATTTATTTTACATTTTATATTCAAGCGTAGCCTGGTGCCATTGGGCCGAGGAAGTAAGATAATTTCACTTCGATTCAGCCCCGTTTTATATGTCACATGCACGTTCTTCCCCACTTTATTAACTAGAATCAGTCACTAGTTTTGCTTTACTATGGATACTCTTGATTTTCTGGGTTTTCGGAGTCCGCATCCTATTATTAGTAACTTAGTTTATCTAAAATGCCTAGTTGAGTTTGGATGAATTCTCGGTTTAATCGCCCCGATTACACTACATCTATAGGTTTATACCATTTGTAATAACGGAAGCATATCCGAACTGCATATTTGTTCGTGCTAGGGGTCAACGCCATGGCGAATTCTGACGGACATTTTGATTAGAATGTATTTTTTTTTAATCGTGGACATAGTATTTAAAAACGAAACATACACGTTTTTTCCTTAATCAAAACTCTTGGCCACAGGTACACTGACTAACTGGTTCGTACTGAAGCTGTTTTTGACAAGAATGTAGGATTTCCATTATTTCCGGGTAAATAATTAAATAAGGGTGGTATATAAATAATCATTAGGTCATTGTTAATATATAATACATGATACGGTTATACATATAATACATAATATAGTGGAGTATAATACAATGAGTGGAGTTCTTATTACGTGCAAGCCTCTCACTGTTCCCTAGATGGCGCACGAATCCTCAGACGCTCATTCCTTTCCGCCCAAGATGACGGAGGACGCTGTTTGTAGGTATGGGCGAGGCACGTAGTTCAAAATGATTCAGCAAACTTTACAAAACTTCTGAAGATACACGCGATCAACCAAGAACGTGAACATGTTCAACTGCTTTACTTGGTCTCTGAGGAACGGAAGATGTTTAAAATATATAATAAAATAATGAATGGTAAAATAATTCTGCAGATTTCTTAATATAATTACATTATTGTGCAATTTATTCTTAATGACGTTATTTGTTCTAGAATATTATTTTTTGAAAATAAAATGTTTTTAATTTGGTGCCTTCACGTAGCCTAGATATATGTACATGTATGTACCATAGTGATGGGCATTGCGTTATTAACCAGACACGCATTCATACGTACTCGACACCAACAGAGCTGAACTTCACAATGTGATAGACAGTCTCCGCTAGGAACATCATACGGGAACGACATGGTAAATGTTAAATTTCTGAAAGCTACTAATGACACTGGAAAAGATCGGAACCTCATTACCGCCCTCTGTTGGAAGCTTTTGTTCTTTTAATGACAAAACCGTAAGTCGGTGTGTACTGTTGAAAAAGTACCCAACAAATATTTTCATAAAACCAACAGGCCTAATTACAGACCTTTGCAGTCAGCTCACTTACTGTTAAGAAATCGGTAGAAGTTGAAATATCCATTTCACAGTCCTTTGTGAGCTCTGAAATGTTTTTATTACAGAAAGTGAAAAAGCTATTGAAATACTTATGTGAGAAAGGGGTTTTCCAGGATTCTGTTACATAAACAAGGTTACAAATAGTGTAATGAACACAGAGGGAATCACCATCCATCACTGAACCTTGGCGTATGCTGGGATTGTGTTATTGTCTGGCAGGGCCAGAGCGATGCTCACTCACGCGAAGTCTAATTCTAGGAATCTCAGAATTAGGCCCAAGTGGAACCTAATATCAGGAAATGTTTCCAGATGATCATATGCCTAAGACTGAGGATCTGGTAGGTATCTGCTCATTACCACCTAGTTGCATTCATCTGAGGCACATTTTCTTCTGTAAAACTCAAGATGCTGTTTTCTGTTTTTAAGTATGACGAGGTGGGAACCAGCCCTGTCACTTCCGCTGTTGTCACTCTTAGTTCACTGCTGTTAGATGCTGGCATTAAAAAAGTTTGAAAATAAGGTATTTCTGCCTTAAGATTTACCGCAGCAGAAGTAGTAACCTACATTATTTTACATTTCATGAGGCTGGACGATAAATCTCGCAATTGTGCAGTTATTATTTATCAGTGTCTGGGTTCATTCATTCTTTGTTGGACATTTGAAGTGTTACAGAACAATCTTCTTTGTGTCTCCAATATTTTGATGCTGATCAACAACTGTGTCCTAAAAAGAAATGTAACATGACAAAATGCATAATTATATTTGACAGGAGAGTACGACACTTTTTGCTGGTATTACCTACTGCCACATTTTCAGAAGAGAATGAGTCATCCCAGGTGACAGGGGGCAGTGTGGCTCAGCCGGGGAAGCCTCTCTGCCTGTGAGCAGGTGCCGGTCTGAGCCTTACAGAATAGTCTGATGTCCATGGGCTCTTGAGCAAAGCCCCTAATTTAATCCTCCGGCTCCCTGGGTGCTGCAGGGTGGCTGCCCCTTCCCCATAACCTCAAAGCAGCCTGCTCTCACCTGTATGGAGAGCAAGCTGGGAGCAGGGAGAATTTCCCCATGGGATTAATAAAGGGTCCGGATTCTGTTCTGCAGGACTAACACGCGCTCTTGTTTTTTTTGGTCCAAAGTCGAATAAAAGACAGCGTGGTGTCTGACCCCCTGCCATTTCACATAGATTCCTTATCTCTTCCTAGCATTTTGTGTAGTTTGGCACACGGTACTGCAGCTCACAGACACTAAAGTGTTGGACTTATTTATTGAATTCTCTTGATAGAACACGATTACCAGAATTTCCACCATGCCATATTTCACAAACAATAATTTAACAAGCAATAAAATGTACATAACCAATGACCATAAGTTTTTACTATGTGGACAAACAATTTATAAAAATGCATTTGTTGACCACATTTGTCGGCTGGCACAGTGGATCAGTCGTATGTCTCTGTACAGGTACCCTGTGTTGGCTCTGTTTGACTGGCACCCCCCATCTGCACCCCTAACTTGTGCCCTGTTCTTATTGAATAAGCTCCAACCCCCCCCCCCAATGTATGAATGCATGCATGTATCCTGCTTGGGCCAGGAATCCCATTCGCACATGGGGGTCAAAGTCACACGGACGATGTTTTTTATTTTTATTAACACTTTGGGCCCATATTTTGGTTCCGTTTCAGCAATCGATCAGTCAGCATGGTTGTAGTCTTGGAATGATATGGTTAAAATGAACTGAAATTGATATATTTAAGCAAAATAGATTTTTTTTCTAAAAAACCACCATCTGGTTCCAATGATTAGAAGCAACCTAAAATAAAATTTGTGATTTTATATACAGTATGTGGATAAAGTACCTGGTCTTGAAGCAATAAAGAAAATATTTAGCTCGACTGTTACGTGTAGAAAGTAGCTTTGCCCGTTTACGTTATTGATAAAATACGTTTATAAGTAATATACATATTTAGCTAACTTATTATAGCATTTGTTAACAGTGTATCTATCTTGTGAGGGAAATTTGTGAATGTATTTGAATGTTGCCTTACAGCAGTATGGACATTGTATTCTGATGTTACGGAATGCTGTAGACTAACAGTTGTGTGCTGAAGACCAAGCATTTCCATCCATGATCATTAAATAAAACAACCCTGGAAATGCTTTTCTGGGTTTAGGCCGTTATTGGTCTGACAGTACCCAGCTACCCCTGCTGTATCCAGCCACAATTTGCCCGAGGCTCATACGTCTGTCAGGGTTTTCTCATTATGTCCTGGACAGTATAGTTCCTTGCAGGAAGTCCTATCTCATTTTGTTCCTTGGGCTGACTACTGAATGCAATTATACTGCAAGGGTTCAGCCATTATTTTTTGTAATGTAGACTTTACCCGCAAGGATGGGAGTTGGGATACATTTTGAGAGGAAACGTTGCTCTATTTAAAGCGTTTTATTATTCCCGATTGGACAGTAGACTGGCTATGGCAGTTTTGGAAAGGGGGAGTTTGGGGGGCAGCTCTCATCAGTACAGGAGGGTGGAGTGTGCTTTTGGGTTTGAGAAAAGGCCAAGCCTTCTGCTGGAGATTTGCCCTAAATTATTGGAAATGTAATGTTTTTTTTCCATCACCTGTAATAGGCTGGGATCCAGTCTGGGTTGTTCCCCTGCCTTGTGCCCTGCTGCTCCTGCCTGGCATAAGCTCCAGGTCCACTCACAGCCCTGAGCACCATAAGCAGTTGGAAGATGGATGGATGATTGGATGGATGGATGGATGGATGGATGGATGAGTATTTCTTCAATGTCGATCGCCACAGATACCGGACAAGTAGCTAACAACACTCAAGCAATACTCATAAAGTGACATGAAGTAACTCATAAAGTATTTTCCGAACCGTAACATGACCTCCGCCTTGCCTTTCATATCGGTCTCTCATTCTTCCATGTTGTGGGTCATTTTCGAGTGTTAGTCCTCCTAAGTAAAACTAAAGAAGCACAAGTGACGGAGAGGAAGGGAAAAATGCTTCAGAAATGCTGGTCTGCTACAATGACAAACCAGAAGCTTCAGAAATCACTGTCCCAGGATAAAGAGCCGCACTGATGGGTCCTAATAGGTTCATGTTAAAAAACCAAGACTGACAGATGTGACTAAGTCATTGTTCCAGGATGTGGAGCTCAAATCACCGTCAAGAGAAACACATCGTTCGAGGAGCAGCAGCTATCCTGAGAAATAAGGGCGGCTTGTTGTTCAGGACTCGGAGTACCATTGAAAGTCCAGCATTGGTCATTGTCCCAAAACAACAACATAAATACTGTTTAATAAGCAACCAATTGTATTGAGATATGTAGTGATATGTCCAGATTTTGTTCCTAGCCGTTCAACTCAAAGTCATAAGAAGATCAGTGTTCCAGCATGTTCCAGAAGCAGGAGTGTCACGGACAGAAGATGATTGCACCATGATACTGAGCTCTATACAGTAATTTAAGGGAAAATATTTACATCTAAAATCCCATGTACAGGAAACACTGATTTCCTTCATAGACATTTAATGTAATAAAATTTCCCACATAAGAGAAGCAGAGATGAAAGTACAGAGTCTGAGCCGAATCAGGGCAGCAACTGAGGTGGACTGTAACCAGTGAGTGTGTACGTGTCAGGGTGGCTTTCAAAGAACGACCATTTTTCAAGTTTATTATAAAAACACAAGTTCCATTACACACTGTATGCTTTAAAGGATATTTAGAGTGACTGGTTCCCCTTAACCGTGTGTCTCCGGACTCTGCAGAGTAAGAAGAGAGTGGACAAACATTTTTAAAATCAACAAAGGTATCTCGTTGGTCTTCTATATTCGCACATATTCTTTCTAATAATAATATTCAGTTCACCTTCAATGTAATTTGATTTTAACAATATATGTGTCAGTTCCCATACTAGAATCCTATTTGGTATCCATTTTCCACCAAATATGTTGATGGCAGCTTTTGGAGAGTGTGCAGTGGAACACTTCCCTGGCATGAGACGCTGCACCCTTACAGCTGGAGACCCCATAAGACGTCATATTGCCTTTCACCCACTTTCTGTGACTTACAGGCAGCTACGTCACTATCGCTCGTGGGAGGGGCGCTCAATCTGCGGTGATTGTGGGCACGTTTTACAAACATTACGATTGAAAATCCGCTTTTTTTTTACTTGGCTTGGAGTTTTCCCAGTACCTGGAAACTCAGAACTGGATGCGATTAAATATTTTCACTCTTTAAAATAAATGTTTCACATCCAACAGTTTGCTTGTTAAGAGATTAATTTGATCGTATGCCTATTTACTCTTTAGCAAGATTTTCAACATTCGCATGAAATAAACAAAAATGTTTTATCCTTTCAAGAATGATTCACGTATAGCAATACTAAGCAACTTTTTAACTCGTCCTAAATAAATTCCTTATAGATACGAATACGATTCGAAATTCCCACTGTGTCCATATACAGTTCATTTTAATGTGATACGTCATTATCATGGAAAGATATTATTGGGCAAATCCTATAAATTAGCATATATATGCTACTGAATTCGAGCTTGAGAGAGGGTTACGGAAATGAACAAATAAACCATGAATTAATCTATAAGCATTTTAGACCCCTTAATGACCAGTTGTACTGCATATTTTACTCAAATCGAATATGCACGACGTTCACACAGTAAATAGCCTACGATTCATCAGACATCTGGCGTGAATAGAGGTAAACTCCAGAGTCCAGTGGCGGCGTGCTTTACTCCACTCCATCTGACACTTGGCATTGCGCTCGGTGATGTGAGGCTTGTATGCAGCTGCTCAGCCATGCAAGCCCATTCCATGAATCTTCCGGTGCACAGATTTTGTGCTGGAGTTAATGCCAGAAGAGGTTTGGAGTCTACAGAGAGTTGGTGACTTTTACACACAATGCCCCTCAGCACCCAGAGACCCCACTCTGTTACTCTGTGATCTGCTGCTTTATGGCTGAGTTTCTGTTGCTCTCTAAAGACTTCCACTTTTATAATAATACCACTCACTGCTGACTGTGCAATATCTAGCAGGGAAGAAATTTTAGTTGACTGGAATTACAGTTGACTTTGCAAAGGTGGCATCCTATGACAGCACTACACCTGAATGCACTGATCTCTTCAGAATGACCCATTCATTCTCAAATGTTTGTAAACCCGACTGCATGACAAAGGGCTTAGTTTTATACACCTGTGGCAATGGGTCTGAATGAAACACCTTAAGTGAATGACTGAGAAGTGTGTCCCAATACTTTTGGACACACACACATAAACACACACATACACGCACATGTAAGGTATACCTATTCTTATGGGGCCCGCTCATTCACTTCTATGGGAAAAATGCTAACGCTAACTATGACAACCTTAACCCTTACCCTGCCCTAATCATAACCATAAGTAACCAAGCAAAATACAAGCGTTTTTGCATTTTTAGTTTTTTCATAGCAGTCACTGATTTTCATAGAATAGAGTTTTCCCTTATGGGGACCAGGAAACCGGTCCCCATAAGGGGAAAAAAAAACCTGATATTTATCACATTATGGGGTCATTGTGTCCCCATAAGGATAGGTATACCCACTCGCACACACACACCATTTCTTACAATAATTAAAACTTAACAGTACACATGACAATAACGTACAACACAAGTATAACTCAAAACATGCTACCTATACTATTTACATTTGCCATTGGCCTGGCATGCCACCACTCTGCCTGAAGGGTAACCTCCAGCACTACAGTCTTATACACATACTGACCTCCTATTTCCAGGCTTATGTGTGTGGAGTGTGCAGGTTCTCAGGCAGCGTGTGGTTCAGCCGATTAGGCTTCTGTGTCTGTGACCAGAAGGTTGCAGGTTTGAGTCCCGTTCTCTGTGCAATAGTCACATGTCTGTTGTAGGCTTGCCACCTCAGTCCTGTTAGTTCCTGGACACACAGTCATTGGACACAAATATTGCACATAGGGATAGCATTCTAAAAGTTTGATTAGGACTGTTTAATGAGGAAATTGATAGAGGTGTTCCGTGTCCCAGAACGAAATTAGTTTTTTTCCCAGGATTGCTGACCAAAATCTGGGGTGGTCTGGGAATATCCTGGATGGTTGGCAACCCTAGTCTGTTGGGCCTTTGAGCGAAGTCTTTATGTCTCTGAAGTGCTCCGGGGGGCTCAGACCCCAAGCTCCACTCTCACCTGTAAGCATGTGAGTCTCAATGGATGGCAAAAGGAAAAGTTAAAATGTTTATTTAAAATTTATGTGATTAACTACAAAGTACATATATTAAGGATCTAGGCAACGGTGTCACATCCAGTTTTGTCCACATCTGTACAAGGAAAACATGCAAAAAATAACTTACAAGAAAACGTAAGGCAAATATTTGCGTTTTGAAAAGGACAATCCGGTGAATATCTGGCGTATTGGGTAGGAAAAAAAGTGGCGTTTTAAGGAGAAGCGTCTCCCTTTAATGGGCCGTGTGGCCCCACGCGCGCGCCCCTCGGAGGGACCGGAGCAAATTCACGGCACAGGATGGTTTGACCGGGAGTAACCCGCAGTCTTAAAGCGCCAGTTTGGGAGGTCGTATAAAAGATCCGAAGAGAGGAAAAGCGCTCTTACAGTGCTGTGGTTCGGTGTGGACAATGCCGGAGAAAACATAGCCAAGAAATGCTTTAATATAACTTTCTACCCAAAAGGATGATTATTCATGCTCTTGTCAAATCACTCTTCGTACTCTTGTAAAGGTATGTACTTTTTGTTTTGTTGTTTTTGAGTTCTGACTTCACTGACTCAATATAATAACTGCAAAACATTAATAGGCACGCGTTAAAATGTCCTTCGCCTTATCTGAGCATTTGCGTTAATGTTTTAATATATTTAAGTAAATTGCAGTAATTGGAATAAGTTGGCCCACCACACCGTCGTCTTGCTTCCCTTTTTAAACATCAAAGATGATTCCAAAGAGAATTATAAACGGGTGTAAATATATGTTTTTGTAAGTGTGCTGCGTAAACTATAACGAAGATAGTTTCTGAGCGACCACTGTAGGATCCATCTGCCAAGCATCTGTACTTCATTATATCGAGAAACTACGCTGAATGTCCGACTGCACCCCCCCCCCCAAAAAAAAAAAAAAAAAAGTTAACGGTTTCATGATGGGACAACTGTTACTGCTTTGTACCCATGGTGTAAGGATGTTTGTAAGGTTGATCCCTACAGGATTCCGTATTGTAAATGAATATGTAAATTAGTGGGCAGTCATAGGAATAAGTAGTGAACAAGATCTAGAGAAGTAGACATTGTCTGAAGTTGCGCTTCGATTAAGCAGGTTGTCTGTTGAAATCAACAGAACTGTGTGTTGATTGCGACACCTGATTGTTACGATAATATCACACATTGGTTAATAATATTTCAGTACCACGTTGTTATTGCATTTTGTTATTAACTAGATTTTTAAATTCACGCATATTTTATCACATTTGCATATTTTTTTCGCTTTAGTAAACGAATGACTAATTGCGTTGCCAGGCATCGCAAACTGAAGCGGTAAACCCGACAGTGGCCATTCAGAAAGGATTGATCTCTGGCAGCGCAGTAAAGATGTACTGTCACTCATACGGTGAACACGTTAAGGAAAACCATTTGCGGCGTCATGAAAAGTATTTCCCAGTCTGATTCTCCAAGCTATACTTTATCACATTGTTTTATGTATTGCAGTTGTACATACACAGCGATAAAACGACACCAAGCTTTCCTTTCTTTGATATGCAAAGTGTCCTTGTTATCTCGTGGAGATTTGTGGCTTACTACACCAACACAACACAAATAAAGGAACTATTAAGGTTAGACCCTATTTGCAGCAATAAAGCTGTGAACATGCATTTTGCAACAATCGAAAGAAATTCTTGAAGACCTTGGTGTGTGTGTGTGTGTGTGTGTGTGGGGGGGGGGGGGAGCTGTTTTTGTTTATCAGCACGGAGAGGATTACAGAGTATCTCAGGCTCTGGGCCTTTACTGGACCACAGTCAGATTCACAGTGTTTGGAAAATTTTTGGGAGTGTCATGAATGTTCTCCGGAGGGGCCATGTTGCGAAATCATGGAGGAACAACACGCAGGGACATCCAACGGCCCCAGTCATGGCCAGTAATGTGACTTTACCACCAGGAAGACATAAGACAGAAACATTCATGGGTTATATCTTAGAGTAGGACGTCACAAACCTCGGTTCACTGAGGTGAACATGAATACTCATTTTGAATTTGTTCTTCATACTGGAATAAGTTTTTTATGGAGCATAAATGTCAAAAGTAGAATGTTTGTCTGGCGCAATATATGTTATGTGTGTTGATAACCAATCTCTACATTTCACATTATGAATATGACACCATTGGTCAAGCACAGTGGCAGTAGTGTCATGGATCAAGGCTGCTCTCCCAATCAGGATCTGGACGACATGCCATTGGAGGATCCATGAAATCTGCCCTGTTACAGTAGAATATCAGGCTATCTGGATTGATGTTCTGCCTGGTGACCCACATTTCTTGGGCAAGGCTCCAGGATAGATTGATGGATGGATGGATGGATGGATTGATGGATGGATGAATGGATGGATGGATTGATGGATGGATGGATGGATGAATGGATTGATGGATGGATGGATGGATGGATGGATGATAAATGGATTGATGGATGGATGGGTGATGGATGGATGAATGGATGATGGATGGATGGATGGATGGATGGATAGATGGATGGATGAATGGATGATGGATGGATGGATGGATTGTTGGATGGATGGATGGATGGATTGATGAATGGATGGATGGATGGATGGATGGGTGATGGATTGATGGATGGATGAATGGATGATGGATGGTTGGATGGTTAGATGGATGGATGAATGGATGATGGATGGATTGATGGATGGATGAATGGATTGATGGATGGATAAATGGATTGATGGATGGATGGATGGATGATGGATAGATGGATGGATGGATGGATGAATGGATTGTCCATGAGTTGAGGCTGAAGTGCTTCAGGGTTGTAGAGCCTGACTCCACGAAGTCCAGGATTAAACTGCATTGACTTAAAACAGTTTATGCTCTTGTATCCATGACTGCCTATTGAGTTGAAGCAGCTCTGCATGGCAGACATAATGTGAGAGACTGATCAGTAAATACAACAAACATGACTTGCTGTTGCGTAACTTTCTCTTTAATGAATTACCCAAGCGAGCTTGATGGGCCGAATGGCCTCCTCTCGTTTGTATAGTTCTTATGTTCTTATGAATAAATAACACAAGGTATCAAAGGTATTTGTTCGCGATAATCAAACATTTAGTTGAAGTTTTGCTAAAATAGGACATGGCGCAAATATTTTTTCACGGAGTATGAATTTGGAAGTCGGATGGATGGATGTATCGATGTACTATTCACACCAAAAGAAAGACTCGCATACTTGGTTAAAACACAGACTATCATTTATAATAAACGAGGCAGTGATGCTTAGGGTGATTGCAAACTTTAATGTTTAAACTTTTTTTTTTTCTTAGGACAAATCAGAAGAGTGGTTGTAAGGTTTTGTACTTTGAGATGAACACACATCATGATGACAATGAAAAGAACATTATTCCTTACGGTCTGTCAGATATTGTAAAATGGAAGTAGTAACATCAGAAAATGAATAAGATTAACGACTAAGGATTAGCTTAAAGATATCGTTTTCTCTGGCTTATAAATAGCGACTGTTCTTATGTTTACTGTACACAAAGATTGTTGTAGTTAATATGTTGCTTTTAAATTTCATTACATACAGAGGTTTAGTATTAAAATGATATCCTGTCTGTTTTAAATCAATGATCTGATAAAGACTGACTGATTCAAAAGCGTAGGTGGTCTGTTAAATGTTTACGGATTTGAAAGCTGTGTGTCATTGTGCAAATGTGTGTCCTTGGTTAGACAGGACACATTGCTTAAAACCACACTATCAGTGGCCGTTTTCTGGTTCAGAGATAGCACCAGCGTACTTTGAATGAAATCTTAGACCAGCATGCCGTGTTTGGGGATACTGACCCTTGTTCCTTTGTCATAAATAACCTGCTGTTTCAGCTGAGAGCCCACTGGGGAAAGTTTTAGAGGCAAGATGCCCATCTCTACCCAGTTGGGCCTGCTGCTGTGGAAGAACTTCACCTGCAGAAGGCGGCAAACGGTGAGTTTCATTTTTCAGTTTTGGTTTTGGGCCAAAGGGGAGCAAAGCAGGAACGCGGCGAAAGAATGAAAGATGCCGCTATTTTCTGGCATGTTCTCCTGCCTCTAGAAAGAAAAACTGAAAGGGTGGGAAAAGTGCAGCATGTAAAATGAAACGATCAGCAAAAATATACAAGTGCATTCTGGTCTGAAAGGGGCTGTTGTGAGACATTCTTCCAAACATTGATGGCTCATCTGTGTAGATAATAGATTTAAGTGTTAAAATTGCTTTAAGTATTTGGAGACTTGGATGCTATTGCTATTGGTATTGGTATTGGTATATACACCATCAGGAATAAAATGTACCGATATGTACCTTTGAGGGTACAATTACTTGTCACTGGGGCTGTAACCTCGAGGGTCTGCCAGTTGTACCGTAGTTGTAGGTAAATGTACATTTTAGTCTAATTTAAGGTACCAAAATGGGGTGGGCATCAATATTGTTTGTACTTTGGTGAACAAAAAGGGCTGTAGCCTTTTTTCTGGCAGTGTATATATACCCCATGATTCTGTACTGGATCGGCAGTTGGGTGATGGATGGATGGATGGATGGATGAAGAGTAACTATGTAGTTCATGAATATATTTGCCCCATTAATATCTGGAAGATGAAAGAGCTGATGACATTAAATGGGAAGTAGCCCTGTTATATTACAAAGACTTTTAACCGGGAGGGATGCAGTCTGTCTGTCTGTCTGTCTGTCTGTCTGTCATCTGCAGAACAATAGCCATAGGTACAGTTTTTATTTTGTTGTTTTGATGGAAGTATGTTAACTGGTATTGTTGAGGGGAAGTATCCTCATGAAGGTACGTCATGAAGACCACTCTGATTTTGGGCCGAGCCGTATAGACGTCCTGACTCGGGGTTTTGAGGATCAGGCAGGTTCTCCTTTGGTCTGATCTGACGCGCTGATCTTGCAGCTCCAGCTCCTGATCGAGATCGTTTGGCCGCTCTTCATTTTCTCCGTCTTGATATCCGTGAGGCTCAGCTACCCCCCGTATGAGCAACATGAATGTAAGTGTTTGTCTCTGGGGGTGGGTAAATCAATGGAGGTGTCTTCTGACTCTTTTTATAGTTGAATCACTGTCAGAATAGGACACCCTGCAAGCCAGTGATGACTTCGGAATGTTTCATATTGTTTCCACATCCCCAGCTGTATTACCAAAGAATCCAGCACACTACCTTGTGTTTTTTGTACACAGCCAAAAGTATGTATTATAACGCAGTGTGCTAATATGATCCGTGTATCTTGGAAATGCTAGGTAAGAAATTAATGTATACAATGACCACAGAAACAGATTTTTGACATTGAAAAGTCATGTTTGCTTAATTTTGCATGAAATTTGTATGAGTAAAATTACATAGCATCATATCATAATGATGTGATACATAGCATAATATTTTAGGAATCTTAAAAATGAGATTTGAATAGCAATATGCTGAACTGTCAAAACATCACTAATTGATCATTACATGAATTGGTCGGGGAAGCGCGTATATCTCCCTGCAGACTTGTGAAACATCAGTTTAAAGAGGTATATATTTCTGTCAGCCTGTGATCCCAAGGTCATGTACCTTGAAACAACAAGCTGGAAATGTTTGCTTTCCACTGAAAATTAAACCTGCTCACTTTCCAGGAAGATTCCAGAACAGCTTGGCTCTATGGTGCAGTGAGGAATAACTACTCAAATAAAAGTAATTGTGTTATAAAAATCATGAATTTTTAAATAAACCAGTTCTTACACTTGTGTAAGTGGAGTGTTCGTCTTGCAGAGTTTCTGCTTACCGGATACGTTTAGGATGCAGTAGAGGAAAAGGTCGCCATGTTCGCTTCCAGGGATTCAAACTCACAACCTTTGCATTATTAGCAAGGTTCTACTTGTCAAGATACATTCACTAATCACGTAGTCTGCATCCATCAGCCCACATGAGATGTTACTGCTGCAACATGGTACTGAGGAAAGAGTCTGTTCCTGCCAGGCCACTTTCCAAATAAAGCCATGCCATCTGCGGGCACCTTGCCCTGGATCCAGGGGATCTTCTGCAACGCAAACAACCCCTGCTTCCGCTACCCCACCCCTGGAGAGTCACCTGGAGTTGTGGGCAACTTCAACAATTCTATGTAAGATCGTGGACATGCTTTGCCAATCAGTATAATGATCTGTTATTATTAAACGTGCATTTTATGTTCGGGCTTGGGGTTTGCTTGTGGAAACATTTAATACTGGAAATGTTATCGTTGAAGAGGTGTATTTTATACGCAATGCTTGATTATATAGTAGCGATATGTAAAGCATATACACGTTGAAGCATTGCGTTCCTTGCATTTTTCTGGCCTTAGCTCTGTAGATCGTATGCAAAAAAATGGCCACGAAATGATTGTAAGTAGATTAAGTGGAGAAGCATTTTGGCCGCCTTCAGGCAGCATATTGTCTCTTACAAAGTCTTTCCTTTGCGATGCAGCATTTCACGCCTGTTCATCGACTTGAAAAGGATCCTGCTGTACAGCCAGAGCGACAGGAGCATGGAGGGTCTGAGGGCCCTGGCTCAGGCCTTGAGGACCGTGCAGAGCCACGCTCTAGGTAGGGCAGCCGCATGACTCGGAGAGACGGCCAATCAGAAGGCTGATGTGCTTGGGTAGGGTGGGCCCATCACAGCCGTTGTCCAATCAGTGAGCCGCCTCCAATACCATGGGCAAGACCCTTTCGGTTGATGTTGTATAGCAGGGGCCCATCAACCAGGGCTCCAAGAAATATTGAGGGTCCCCCTCAATTCTTAGGCACTTATGTGTGTTACTCATTTGTAAATAGTAAGTGGTTCCAATTTTAATTTGGTCTCTGGCTTAAGGAAAGTTGAAAACTTTTGTTTTATATTTGTTTATTTATTTGCCTGTTTGTTTGTTGAATTGTTTAATTGTTTGTTTGTTTATATGCCTGAGCAGGTCACTAGCAAGGCAGATCGCTTGAAATGAAAATCTAATACTGATTATGTCATGGAACCCTAACTGCAGACTTAACCGTGCATCATTAAATTCTGCTGCTGGATGTCAGCCCCAGTTTTAATTAAATACCGAAAGCAATATGTCAGATTTCTCTAGAGTTGTATAAATGCTGCATGTTGAGCATTATATACTCAGGTATTATGAGACACCTCTATTTAAGTATATCTGAACTATATTGCCTGATATGCTAACAGAAAAGAAACGGAGTATATGTGTGAAGTGGACGCATCCTAAACATGCGACATGATCGTTGTGTGCAGGTGTCAAACTAAAGGACTTTCTCCGTGACAATGAGCCGTTGTCGGCGTTCCTGGAGAGCAACGCGTCATTCCCACCACACGCTGTCAAGGAGATCATGGAGGCAGACATCACTTTGGAAAGGGTAATTAGGGGAGGATGAAATTGCATGCAAATGAAATAACACTGAATATGCATTAATTTAGTTTTTTCCATTTCAAACATGCATGGTTATTATATTTGCGGTTGTTACGCTTCATGTTCAGCTGCACAAGGGGTTGATAAATCCGATAAAATATTTATTTTAGTTTATTTGACTTGAATATTATATGCAAAATCAGTCTGTGGGGCTTCTTCTGAGCACATGTTCCTCTCTCCTGCGACGTTCATGCCCAGGTGCTGGTGAGGGGGTTTGGGGTGCGCCTGAGAGATCTGTGCAATGGGACCTCCCTGGAAGAGTTTGCGAACGCGTCGGACCGCAGCGTGCTTCTGCTGGCCCAAGGCCTCATCTGCAAGTCCTCGGATCAGTGGCCCAGCGGGCCTGACACCCCCTTCCTATCCAGTCTTGACTTTCTGAAGCCCATACAGGTGAGCAAATGCTGCGGTGCAAATCAAGTTTCAGCATCTCCAGTCCCAGAGGCCACATAATCTAATACTTTATCCCATATCGCCTTTTAATACTAGAGACATCAACCTCAGCTCTAAAGTATATCACCTCGTTAGATTAACCAGCATTGCATTACTGTAACTACGCTCACGTTTCTGTTACAATTGCACTTTGCAAATTAATAGGAATTCAAAAGATTCGTTATTTAAAGTTAAAAAAAATCAACCCCCATAACATGTGCCCTCGAAGTATAACAGGTTTGGGTCATCCTGGCTTTGACCAGCCTCAGCTGGTTCTTGACTGTTTACCCAGCATGACAGTCCATTGTCCAGAAAATGAAGCCACGGAGCTATATGACCAGGAGCACTGTCTCCTTCAGACAGTCCTTTTTATTGGCCACTTGTGTTTTCTTGCGTATCGCCAAGATAGCAAGAGGTGGTTAAAAGTCAATGGGATCGAGCCTGCGAATATGATACAACGACACTTTAACTTTTATTGATTTAACCCACCCATTGAGGATGCAATGGACCTCATGACTTGTGTGTCCTGTGATAAGCTCCAGGCTCGCTGTGACCTTACACTGGATAAGCGATTCCGGAAAAAAAAAAACTCAACAAATCGTTTATAGCGCCTTTCAGTATTTAGTTGCTCTACACAAGCATGAATTCAGGTACATTGGAATGCTTCTCTTTGCTTAATCCGTCTTACTTTCCATGGGACAGAGATGAGAGAAGGCTTGGGTTCAGCCAGTGTGGAGTGTGGGGTCAAAGGTCATACTCAAGGGCCTACAGTCATATGACTATTCTGTCAAGGCTGGAGTTCAAACCAGGCATCATCTGATCAAAATCACAGGGACTTAATCCACCAAGACACTCACCACCCTATTCTAATGGAAAGTTAATTGAATGGTCCTCAAGAATAGTGGCTCAATGCCGATTAAATTAGATCTCTTATGCCAAAATTAAAAAAAGTAAATGTAGTCTTACATAAATCCATCCATTTCCTAAACCCTTGTTTGTTTCTCATAATCATGCTTTAATCTAAACACCATTAACTTCCACTTAATCAAGCAATTTTGTCCATAGGGGGATGTGAAGTCAGACACTCAGGTCATCCAGGAGCTGTCAGAGGCAACAGAAAGCTTTCTGAAGAGCTTGGGGTCGCTGGCAGTTCAGGTAGGTCAGCTGTGGAGATTAGTCATAGGAGGCTTCTTGCGTACGTGAAAACAGCTGCTGAACATCAGGCTCTCTCTGATTTAATCATAGCTAAAATGCTTGTAAGACAGTATGGCTGTTCCAAAGGTTACGTTGGTCAGTCTCTCGTATCCTGCTTGTTTTGCAATAATCATCCACACTTAGTCACTTTTCTTTATCTCCTGTTGATATTGGGGGAGCACTTAAGTACATACATGTTGTCCATCATGCAACTCACACCTTCTATGGGCTCCATGGGAGTTTTTCACGGTGGCTGGAACAGCTGGGAACGCAGAGCTCCGGATGTGGGAAACGGTTCCTCAGACTGGGACTCGCTTAGAAGGACTTACTTGCACATCCGTTGGAAACTTGGCTTTGAGGGGAAGCAAAGCAGAAGGAGAAGTAGGTGGAGAATTGAATGAGACACCAGGGAAGACTAGAGCGTTATAAAGCCGGTAAACTGTATTATTCTTTGGGTAAGGATAATGGTCTATGGCTGTTTGTCAATATGTGCACCTGACCTTCTGTTTTCCTGTACCCGTTTGACATCATCTTCCATTGCCAAAGGACAGTTCCAGTACTCAAGAACGGCAGTACTAGTGGAAAATTCCCTGGTGCCATTCCCCCCGATCCAATTATTAAGGATGCATCAGTTGTATCCTCACTAATGAGATCAATCCCATGAATTCATCGTGTCCCAATTCTTGGTATTGATAGACACCGTTTGTATGGCATAACCGAAC
Organism: Isichthys henryi; assembly: GCA_026776945.1. NCBI lineage: Eukaryota > Metazoa > Chordata > Actinopteri > Osteoglossiformes > Mormyridae > Isichthys > Isichthys henryi. The sequence goes on along the minus strand of JAODJX010000053.1, from coordinate 6,345,923 downwards.
AAGTAGCACAATGGAATTCAATGACTCACCAGTAATGTAGGGTTGAGCAAACCCAGTCCAGTCCTGCGGGACCCACAGTCCATGTTTTTCCGGGAGCTGGGAAGGAGCAAAAATGTGGACTGACTGGCATGGAGCTCAGAAGGAGCAAAAACGTGGACTGACTATGGGTCCCCAGGACTGGGTCAGGAAACACTGCTTTAGTGGGTTAAAGTTGGCAGAGTGCTGAGCTAAGAAAACCTCTTTAGCCCAGCTTGAGTGATGGCACCGGAGTCGACTGCATCTTACTCAGATGGCCTAGCCTTTAATGTGGACAATGCTGCCTTTCTCACTCCGAAGGTGATCAGATGTATAGGCAAATGAGCCACTGGTCTGTAGTATGTGGAGCACCACTGGAAGTGTCTCAGAGAAGATCTTACTCTGCTCAGCTGTGTCATTTCGGCAACATCAGCCAAGGTTGGTAGCATATGGCTGCTGACGTGGCTGGATAAGGACTGAAAAAGACTAGCCTGAAATGGCGTTAGTCATCCTACCTATGAAAATTGAACTTTGAGTGAAAAAAGACGTGTTTACCCAGCATTCCACAGGGTAAAACCCGCAAGAGAGAGGGGGCTTTGAGTTTCAGTTTCCTCGGTGAGAGACTCTGGGACGTCTTTTGCTGTACATGAGCTGCATTTTAGTTTCCGTTTTGTCTTTAATGACTAGCGGTGACTTTGCTTTTAAAATTTGTGTTCCTGGCCTTTGTTTGGTGCTGCTGTTGGTGCCAGGCTTTGGTCTGTGCTGGCCAAACGTCGCAGGCAAGGGGGACAAACGAGAATCTGGCCACCAGTATGCAGTGCTTCTGAATGTGCTTTCTGTCTGAACCCTGTTTATATTATTTTTCTTTTTTTAATTCTCATTGTGTCACAGGAGGGGTTGTAATTATCGGGACAAATTTCTCAGTCTTAATCGTTTCTGGACTGCTAAATATTCAACACTCATTACTTTGGTCCCCTATTACTGTATATTATACAGTAGTTTTAATAAAGAACAGTAGGACGAAGGTTATAAGCGTACAGAATGTGGGATTATAGTAAAATATTTAGTTACCATGGTTTCAGGACTTACATGGCTATTGAAATGAAACAATACTGCATCAAGTGTGCCAACTCCCCTTACAGCCAACAAACACTGTATGCAAAATAACTTAACGCCGTCTGAAAGCCCTGAGAAGAACATGTCCCCCACTGCTATGGGAAACCATTTCTGTCTCCTGCTCTGGACGATAATCCCCCCGAACAAAACTCTGTGTGCGGGATTAAGCCGTTCAAGCTGATTAATCTGACACCTGGCCAAGGCAAATGGCTTCGAACAAATTATTTAAGCATCTCAGCTATGTGTGTGTGTTGCAAGATCAAATATTAAAAGTATAGCAGACAGATTAGAATAAGCCTTTTGAGGACTTAATCGATAGCTTTTTAATGCCGTTTCAAAGATTAAAAAACATGCCAAAAAACTTTCCTTGACCGCCTGTACCAGTCGTGAAGCATTTAGCACCGTTTAGCTGACCCAGTGCGATTACACGATTGGGATTTCTGTATAAACCTACCAAGAACCTCTATTAACAGCTATCACCTGTGCTCCTGAACCCCTCCCCACACACGAACCCCCGCCCTTAGCTCGCCGGCATGAGGAGCTGGCGCGACCTGCGCCACGAGGTCCTGTACTTGATGCACAACGCCAGCGGCTCCCCCATGCTCGTGTACCAGGCCATCTCCCGCATCGTCTGTGGACACCCTGAGGGGGGCGGCCTTAAAATCAAGTCCCTCAACTGGTACGAAGACCATAACTACAAGGCACTTTTTGGCAGTCAGAACGGCAGTGAGAACGAGCCAGTGTTCGTCTACGATAACTCCACCAGTAAGTCACCAAAATCATCCATCCATCCATCCATTTTCCAAACCGCTTATCCTACTGGGTCGCGGGGGGTCCGGAGCCTATCCCGGA
>JAODJX010000053.1:6236937-6254189 GCA_026776945.1 Isichthys henryi | reverse complement strand
TTTAAGTTTCCGGTGTTACATTTTCACATAGCACGTTTCTTTTGACCAAACCAACACCCATGTCGCACACAACCGCCCCCCCCCCCCCCACCGAAGCTCACCCTGCCACAAGTTCAACGTCTTAATCATCCTGCTGCATTCACCTAGTCTGGGTGGGACTCTGGTCACATGGAGCAGCTCTGCAGACACACTGCCACTCTAATCCCTTCGTGCCACAAAAGCGTGGCTGCAAGTTAACTCAGGGGGAAGACAGCATCCTTTACATTCCCTAGCCTGGGAGTTCCCGTGGTTTTCATGTCCGAACGTAAAATCTGAGTATGGAATATTTGCTGAGCGTTGGGGAGTACGAGATGTGTACGAAAATTCGTGGATCACGACTTCTTCTTTTTCAGTTTGAAACGATCCCGTAATATATGAGATGGGCGGCAAGACTACGCCCACTTTTCCGTGGCCCCGTGGCCCCCCCAAAGCCAGAGGAAAAATGACATTACCAATACGTTTTTGGTACATAGGAGCATAATCATATATACACTCAAACAGTTTTTACAGGGATAGGGGGGTGGTGTCAAAATTAAATGTTCAAGATTGCCATGACACCTTTTAGCAAAGCTACAGTAAATCAGTTCAGCTGAAAGCCATGTAAAATATCCCAGTTAATACTGCTTTCCTATAAAATATACTTTATAGTGATTACAGACACTGCTTCGGACTACACTGTTGTTTGTTATGCCTTTTTAAAAAAATCCCACAGAAGCATTTTAGTCATATATCTGTTTTTTCCTAACGTCAGTCCTCTTGATTACCTGCAGATCAATCTGCCGGTTGGACTTCGTTGCTGCGACTGCTTCAGGGCGAAGGTCCCCTGATTCCTCGTGGAGACAGTGGGCCTGCTCACCCTTCCCCTAAAAGCGTGTCCCGATAAATCTCACTTACACGTGTCAACAAATACCGAGCGCGGCACCCAAGGCATGAGGTTATCGAGGCACCCTCTGCCATGTGTCTGACCAGCCCGCCCTCAGACACGTCAGCAGGCACCTGGACCAGAGGTCAAAGGTCGCACAGTCTTTGGGTTGTGGTGTCGGAGCACGTACCCTGGGATGTCGTGCCTACAGAACAATTAATTTCTCATTATATTATTTATAATGCATTTATAATGAGCGTCTCGCACACAAAAAAAAAATGTTAGCTGTGATTAGCTGTTTATATACAATTCTTGTTCATACGTTCTCATATGTTAATTTTTCAGTGAATAAAAATGCATACATAAACCATTCTAATAAATGGTTATACGAGGCGATTAAATTAAGAAATTAATGATTCAGACCCCCAATCCTTAAGGAGAAAAGCAGCAGAACTACTTTAGGTGTTTATTTAATTATATTAATAAGTATAACTTTAATTAATGCTCCTTATTGGTCACATCATTTGTATGTATCTCGGTAGCATTGGGTATGATGCACTTGTGCCTTCAGAGCTGTTTCAGGGTTAGATGACATGGCTGTCCTTGTACTGAGCTGTTATGCTGGATCCATTGTATCTGGCATCAGTAATCACAGTCAAATTCAAATTCACTTAAATCACACACCTTGACCACTGCAATGCAATTAAAGGGCATTTGTTAATTCGTTCGTTCGTTCGTTCGTTCGTTCGTTCGTTCGTTCGTTCGTTCGTTCGTTCGTTCGTTCATTCATTCATTCATTCGTTCATTCAAACGAACATCTGTTTTTCTTCTCCAGCTGTCAGAACATTCATGACAGTATTCCAGTCTGCATTACTTTGAAGCACAATTACCAGACTTTCCAGTTCTCCCAGATAGGACTGGCTAACAAAGTCATGACAGGGTCACAGGTCAGGACCTTCACCCCCTGGTGCTGGCCAGTCCTGCCCAGCCTGAGAGTATGTGGGAGTTCCTACAACAGGGATTATCATTCCTCCCAGTTCACAGGCTAAAGCTTTAGTGCCTTGACTAGGATAGATGATCCTCAGGCCATTTATCATGGATACAAGCTTTGTCAAAGAGCCAGTAAGAGGTAGAATCACCAGTACCTCATATTTTCTGACCCAGGGAGTGAAGCTGCACCCAGATCTTCTCAGTGCCACCAGTGAGCAAGCAGAGGAATTGGAGAGCAAATTTCCAAAAGTCCATTTTTTGTTGTTTTTGAGAAGAGACCACCGATGACGTAAAGTCAGGCTTTCTCATCATGTGTTGGGTACTGGAAACCTGTGTTGGGATTCCAAACTCACTCAGTCATCTCAAAGACCCGAAGGTGATTCCAACTGCCTGTACAGTTTACAGGATTCAGAGTAACCCAAGTGGAGATAATGGCATCTGTGACAATGAATCGAACAAGGTTTTGAAAATTAATTTCTCACCATTAATAATTTTGCTTTTCTCTACTACACTTTGATCAACTGTAATGTTCCTCCCTGCTCTGTGTGTGTGGCGTTTACATATTTTCCCAAAATAGTTTCATATTGGATCCTCAGTTTTGACCCACTGTCGAGAAAACGTGCAGTTAGGCGAATTAGTGCGAGTGTGTGTGTGAATCTGTGTGACTGGCATCCCACCTAGGGTGCCCCCCCTGCCTTGTACTACCTAGGATAGGCTCCAGACCCCCTGTGACCCTGCATGGGATAAGGTAGCTGAAAAATGGTTGGATAGATGGACTTGGAGTAAATGCAGAAAAGAAAACTGCAACTAAACTGGGAATTCAAAAAAAGTATTCAAAAACCTCCTTCAGCGGGTCGTGTCTGTCAAGGCAGTCTGGAATGGGATCAGTTTGTGTCTTCGCAGGCTTGTGGCAACTGTTGAAGTTGGACCCGATCCAGGGAACGCAACTACTGCAGGCACACAGTGGGACAAGGTGACCCAGATATCAGGCTGGAAGATGAACGGCACGCCCACACTGGAAGCGGCTTCGGTCAGCATGGAAGGTTAACGAAGACAAATACGATTTCTATCGCACTTCACTAAACTGATTGGTGCGATTCAGTCATCGGACTGCTGCTGTATAGCACTGGGGGAAAGTTTTGAAACTCGCTTTGTATAATAAACAACAGTATTACACACAACAAACAGAGGAAACCGAAAACAACTGCTGTAATAATCTGTATTTTGTAGCTAATTACCAAATTCTGCCGTTTATCAGAAAAGTGATCAGTTTGCTTTGAAAATTAAACAAGCACCACCAAGGTAAATTCCTTGTATGGAAACATACTTGACTAATAAAAAGGATTCTGATTCTGATTCTAAAACATGCTTTACTCTAATACTTTGTTAGAAATACGAGTTTTTTTGTAAGTAAAATTAAGAGCGATTTTGTGTTTGTTTGCCCCACCTCCCTTGGTTTCCACTGGGAAAACTTCAGTGTTTTCCTCTGTCAGCCTCAGTCTTATAATCTCATAAATACTTCACCTCAAATAAATAATAAAAAAAACTCCAGTCTTCTTCTCACTGTCATCCAGTATGTTCATTCACTGTCACCCAGTATGTTTTTTTATTCATTCATTTTATCTTGTGCTTTTCTAAAATATATTTGCACCGTACATATTGACTCACAACTGAAGACTGACACCTTTGTATGTATGAATTCTCTTTGAATTTCTAAGAAATGTAACTTTATACAATTTTGTTCTGAAGCGCTTAAATTCTAGCTTCCATTACAGGTATAATATCTTTGTAGGGTACAAGTCGAAATTTGAATTAATGTATGATGCATAATCAATGTGTTTTGGATTTTTCTTTGGCAAATTCTATATCATCCAGAAGATCAAGCAGCAGAGACTAACATCACACGTACTTGTGAGGGACTCGATGAAGACTGGAGTTTATCACCAAGGTCAGATATTTGGTAGTTTTATGGAGTCTTGCGATTCTTTAAGACGTCAAGGTGCCTCAAAGTGCTATAAATCAGGATTGCAGATGGGTTCAAGTATCATAACCTCCATGCCCATGGAAGTTTTCTCTGCATTTTATATTCATAGTCAAGTTAGGGCCCTCGGGATGATGGGATACGGCGAACTGTATCCAGCTGTGAGCGATACTGAGGTCAAAGGTCATGGGGTTAAAGGTCATGGCACATGGGACCAAAACACTCCCACAGGTGATGGTACAGATACATGCCTTGGCTCATCTCAGATGATACTCCCTGAGACATTTTGGCCCACAGCATAGCTGGGTTTATTATCTTGTTAAAACCCCTCTATGCATTTAAAATGTTGCAGATTGCATCATTTCAAAGATGCTTTTATCGTGGTGATTCAAAGGACTGACACTCATTGGTGCATAACTTTCTAATTCCTCACCTGATGCAATAAAACTTCAGTTACAGTGCATTCCTCCGTGATTTGAGAGTGGAATGAAATTCTGATTAATCATAAACCCATTTACTAAATAATATGAAAAGTTTTCACATTGCCGCGCAGTTGAGACACCTTTTAGGGTATTGTAAATGGCAATCAGTCATAAAAAGCAGAATGGAAGCGGACTATAAATTAAGAACGGCAATTAATGGTCCCTGAATAGAAGAGACTCACTCCCACTCAATGGCACTTGAAAGAAATGAGGGCGCAGATATAGATAATGAATTCAACATATCACGATTTCATGAGCTTTTTAATCTCGTCACTCTCCCTACGGCAACAAAAGAGGCAGTTTTCTAAAAAAAGAAAAGCCTGACGGATATGTACAGATCATCACAGATCATCGCGGCGTCGGCCCTGGTGCAGAACACAGTCATTAGTGTTTTAGATGAATCAACAGCAGGAGTCCATGATGTTCTATAACCTCTCATTCATCAGAGCGTTTCATTCACAGGGGAAACCGTTTCATTGGCTGTTTCAAGCCGGTTGAACGAGGAAAACCTGGCTGCAATGATTGGATGAAAGGGTAACGCTTTGCATAATGCATTTATAATGCATTCATAGACCATTAATAAGTAGCATGAAAGTACGCCTTAATATGAACGCACTTAATGTTCTGTGCATGCATTATAAATGCATTATGTATAATAAAGCTGTCATGTCTTGCTCACTGAGAGTATTATGAATGCAGTTCTTTAAGACATTGTTAAGGTTTACTTACATGCTGCTTATTAATGTTCTATGAATGCATTTGTAATACATCATGAAGTGCACTTCATATAAAGCATTACCGTTGAAAGATAGTAAATTTTTTTTGCATAATTAGAAGACAAAGTTTAGAGTAGGAATAATGGAACATGGTAAAGACACTGTTAATATATTAACATTAGCACATATTTTAAATGTAAAATTTAAGACAATATACAATCTTTACAGCAACTGGAAGCCAGAAAATATATGTTTGTGAGCCAGTTCAGAAAAGAAATGTTGTGAGACAAGAGAATAGAAGTTTAAAGGCAAAAAACAAAGTCCTGCCCTCCCACATTCCTTGCACTGACCACCACATTCTACGCACTGACCACCAGATTCCACGCACTGACCACCACATTCTACGCACTGACCATCAGATTCCGCGCACTGACCACCACATTCCACGCAAAGACCACCACATTCTATGCACTAACCACAACACATTACACTGTACAGAAAGCAGCTCCACACACTGACAACTATTCACTGAATGCCAGAAAACTGCTTAAACATGTTAAGCAGGAATAAATATGCCGTCTTAAACTGTACTTTCATGTCATGCCCTCGTATTTTAAAATCCGTGCCTTACTGTACATGTGGATCTCTGAGCTCTACAAAACTGGTTTGGGCATCTGATGGCTGCCAGTGTCTTTCCTCTACGGCCACCACTGTACTCACCCTAAAATCTGCGAAAGATTGTAAGGGGATGAAGGAACAAGGAGTAAATGGAAAGAGACTGACACCATAAAAATCAGCAGGAGTTTGAGGAATTTATTCAATGACCTCGCCGCTGATCAAGAGCACGTTTAATAAGTCTGGATCCCTTTGGTGTTTCTGCACGACACGTCTGGCAGCCTGCGCTGCAGCTTGACGTGCATGGCCTCACTGCCCACGCAGAATCATCTGGCAGAAGCTATTAGCCAGCCAATCTGTTCTGCTATCTCCAGCACAGCTCTTGTCATAGACCAACCGCCTCCATATGTGTCTAGACCGTGGGTTCTGTCCCCTTGAAATATCTTATTCTATGCTGCTCACAATTGAGACAAAGTACCCTGACAACTTCAACTTCCTAAGCCTCCCAATTTTAAGCGTTTCTACCAATCTGTGCATTTTTTTAAGTATAATTGAAAACTGATTGGTCGATGACTTTGTTAATAATCAATATTGCTTTTTGCTGACTATATACGAACTTGGTAATAAACATCGGTAGGAAGGTTTGACTACAAGAAATTGTTTATATGCAAGCACACTAAACGGATTTTATTATAAGATGTTGGGTAATGTTTTACTACCCTTCATAATACATTCATTATGCATTCGTAGAGCATTCATAATGCATTCATAGAACATTCACAAACAGCATGTAACATCTTTCATATACATTAATAACAAACATTATATAATGACAAACATAATCGTACAATGTTTGTTATTAATGTTTATTGAAGCTGTTACGGTATGTTAAGATGTTAAGGAATACTTTCATGCTGCTTATGAATGTTCTATGAATGCATTATTAAGGTGCACTGAACGTTCTACAATGGCATTTTAAAGGCATTATGAAAGTGCAGATAATGTAAAGCATTACTGGATACTGTTTATATGCAGAAGCAATCGCAAGTCTTTGGGCGATCAAACTGAAGGCTCTCCTTCACCAGATGAGAAGACAGACTTCCTTGACAATCAGACGTAAAAACATTAAAAGAAAAGCACAAACATTAAAAAAAGTGTGTGCAATAGTGAATTGTAATCAGGAGGGTGAATATGTCATAATGCAAGTATGTAGCTACATTACGACAGTGGTCACTATGAAACGGGCGTTTTGGAGCGTCGCAATGAGATATACGTCCTGTCATAAATCTCAGCGACGGTGACCCACCGACAGGTAAATATAGATCTAAACCCAGAGAGCATTTCCTCGCTGTGATGAAGTTGGGCGACGTTACTTTCACTGTATGAAAACATAATGACTCTATGCTGTATGGAGTATCAAATGAAAAACTGAGAAAAACACCTAAATATCCTCAATTTACTCGCAGGGGCAGGAAAAGGAAGCAGTAAACCATCTTAGACGCCTCTGCTCATGCAGACTGAATTAGTCCAATTAATCTGAACGGCTACACTAGCTGACCGACAAACAGAAATTAATTAATTAAACAATTAACATCTAAGCCATGCGTGTTACTGCCACCGATAATGTACGAACAGAATGTGACTAATAAAATTTTGTGCCCTAAAAACTGTGTGTAATGGTCTAATGCTAATGATCTTCCAGTTGTCCTTCAAAGTGATTATCTAACCCCCTTTTGAAATACTACAGATTCATGGGAAACCTCCCTATTTGGGAAGGATTCAGTAGCATTTCAGTGATTTATTTATGTATAATTATTGGCCGTAGGTCTATGCCTTTATTATTTAGAAATGTCACCAATAGAGTTTTGAACAATAACTTTACATTTGGATTGATTCTGTCCCTCTAAACCATGTCTGTGTCTGTGCCATGTTGACGTGCATAGCATCATATTCTTTTGTATGACATCGTCTCGTAAGTCGAATTGTGTCGAATTACAATAGTGGCACATCGTATTGCATTAGCAGATGCGTCATATGTGTCTTTAATGTATCGGATCATTGGCGATGCATTGAGATGTGTAATGCATTGGCCATAGTGATGGTAACGCACATCCCTTGTGTCTGAAGAGCCATTCCTTACAAAATCCATACATCTTCCTTAACTGTATATCTTATAGACGAGGCTCATGCTAGGGAGCCTGGGGACACCCTGGGCAAGACATCTGCCCTTCACATACTCCAAATCGCCAAAGCTGAAGGAAACCAGAGTAGCTGTAGAAGCCCTCCAGAAATATAGGGAGAACCTGCGATCTTCACACATGCAGCAGCGTGCAGGAATAAAACCAGCCGCTGTGTTGCTGCCCACCAAGCCATCGCAGCACTTCCTCAAGGACACGGTGCCTGTGATTGTAGTAACAGATCCTTCCCATCCCAAGAAAATGCCTTAATAAGTCAACTTCCTGGGATACTTCAGGGGTGGGGTGGGGTGGGGTGGTGGGGTGGTAGTTTTATTACTTTACGGAGATAAACATTTGTATTATCCATCTTTATTGCTGTATTCAATTGCTAATTAAAACAGCTAATTAAAACCCTGCAGGTTTACCTTTTCCTCCGGGTTATACATCTAAACCTGTGATTCAAGTTTTTAGAAGCATATAAAGCATTATGCATATTGTAAATAAATGGGCTTAAGTAACACCTTAGATGCCATGGGTTTGAACACAACTGATTGTAGATCTTCATTCTAGCCCCTCCCATTAACAACAGGTGCCTTACTTACCCCATGTGCTGTAATACACTCATCCTCAGGGATACAGCATTGTATTATGGGAAACTAAGCATGATGGCAGGAAGACTGACATTTGTCCCAGCCGATCGCAGGCAAGTTGCCTGTTCTTGGGTTGTTGTAGGTGAACACTGTTGACTGATCATGAACCCCGGGATTCAACCCAGCAGGGTACTGGTGCCTCACATAGAAGGGAGTTTTACAGCTGACTGAGCAGAGACATGCCAGTGGCATTGAGCTGGGGGGTCAAGTTAGCTGCAGATCAGTAGGGGACCAATAACGGCTGGTTCTGCTGGGCTGGGTTGGGCATTGGGTCTGCTTCAGGATTAGTGTAATCAAGGACGTACCAAACGGTGTAGCATGAGATGTGTATCCTTCCCTTTAAGGAGAGACACACGGACAGGCACGTTTGCAGTACGAAGATTGATTAAATTGCCTTAGCTCATCTAGTGTTACACATCCTGCTTGCAGGGTGTGATCGGGGAGGGGTGTGTGTCTTTCCTGCTAGAGACTTTCCTAGCTCGGGGAGCGGAGCAAACAGGCCAGCGTGACAGAATACACTGAGTGTCTGTCTGAATGTTTCTCCCGCTTCCAATGCACCAAGCTCACGTGCCACACATGCCCCAGCGCTGACCCCTCACATGCATGCAGGAAGTGTAGCTTTAGCCAGCCTGTAGCAAACACGTGGGATTCCTCAGCTGCCAGCATCTGGAGCTCAAGCACCGAGATGCGATTCCTTCGCCGTGGGCTTCCAATGCTGGGTGCAGTCCATGGCTACGGGCATTTGTCAGAAGAGCTGGAGAAGGTCTTCACCCTGTTTCCAATTCCCAGCCAAGTCTCCCCCTGGCACTACCGTGATAGCGGATGTGGAACACACCCAGAAGAAAGCTTTCGAAAAGTTCTCCATACTGTGATAAATATTACTTAGCCAGTTAACAGGGAATATTCCCTGAACTTTAGCCGATGTTGCGTAAGGGTCTTCTCATAGTTGGCAGGGCCCATTCTTACTGTAACGTTAATGGAATGTTATTTCCAAGTTTTATATTTTAACAAAGGTCTGTCAATGTCAGCACAATAACATCACCTGAACATCCATTTAACGCAATTAATGTTGAAAAATATCGTTTTATAGTAAAATACTGGCTAGCAGCCCGAGTTATGGAAACGTCTAGCATTTTTGGCATTATGCTGTTTATGAACAAATCAAAGGATGTTACAAATATACATCGGATGAGTAAATAAGTAATTGGAGCAACAGTTGAATAAAGTTCTGCAATCTCTAAATCATGGGCGTTGCCACCATTAAATCTGAGGGGGACATGTTTCTCTCACATTTCATAATTATTCGTTTGCACCCCCCCCCCACATTTAACATAAAATATTAGTTTTATGCCAGTGTGTGCCCCCCACATTCAAAATGCTTCTGACGCCCCTGCTCTAAAAATTGGAAGGGTTTCCACGATTTTGGCAATTAGTGTATATGTGTTTACTAAGAACACACTGTATAGTGTAAAGTAACAGTGTTACCTTTATTTGCTTTGTATTATTACTCTCACTTGTAGTAGTAGTTGTAGTAATGGGATAATGTTCGGGGAACATCAGGAATATTGGTCACTCTGAACGTCTCCATACCTTAATTCTAACATTCGGTAAACATTCCTAGAATGAAACATTGTTAGTAGGGTAACAAGCCTCATGAATTCCTACCGCACTTTATTGAGAAAGTGCCACTTTCTACGATGGACGGATATAAAATATGTTTTGTTACTTGGAATTTACCAGCACAATAGATTCAGTAATAACTCAAATGCAACTTTAGCCATGCAAACAGACTAAGGCAAGATGTAGTCAGGAAGGACCAGGTAAGTTCTTCCGCTGAGGATCTGGTTACAAGAGCTGACTAAGCCCCAAGCACTTCCCAATGTCAAAACGAATTTTACCGTAGCTGTGCAAAACAATAGCAAATACCGACTAATATGTGAAGAGGAAACCATGTTCCCTGTACTCTCTTTCCAAAAGGTTACACCCGGTGACTGTCACGTCCTGTCAAAGATATTATGTCATGCTAAAGAATGTATATTTGTCCCCAGGACGTTACACAGTTTCTCCTATCCAGTCTCAACCAGTCAGATTCATGTCTTGAGCGCCACATTTTCACAAGCGAGTCGTGTGACGAGCCTTGTCCCGTAAAAAGTGAAGAAGATACAAAAATTGTTACCAGACTCTTCGAAAGACGACCGATGGAATAAAGTATCTCCACAGTAACATTTATTATTTTGAGTGTAGCCTATATGCAGAAGTCTTGAGATTTACTCAAACTAACACACTGACATCTCTCTAGCGGGATGGAAGCAGGGTCACCAGTCATTTGTTACCTGATTTGGAGTATCAAAAGTGGCACTTAACTTCAAAAGCTCAAGGAGCGAGATACGACAATGATCTGAAAATATAAACAAATCATTCATTTCTTCGACACTGGCAGTTCCTGTGTAAGTACGGTGGCAACTAAATGCACGTCAATGTGCTTTATAGAAGTTTTACACTTCCGAAGTGACCTTCATTCTGTTCAGTAGATTTTTTATCATTTTAGTTTAAGATTGCTAATTGCTTCTCCTTTTTTCACTTCATTTTTTTTGTACTATTTATCTCGCAAGGCCTGTCTTATTCCCTGAATGTTTCACGGTCTGGAGCTGAGCACCAGAACTGGCAAGAAAACACTAGAGAAAGGCAGATTGAAGTGCTTGCAAGCAAATATAGGTAGTTTGCTTTTTTTCAAGAGTAGAAATTCATAAATCAAGAAAGCGGGAGATGTTCATGGTTTTGGCTGCATTCTGCATGGCAATTAAGCCTTTCCTCTTCTTGCCTAAATTGTAGCTACAGTTTGCTCTTCAAACGCTTAACTGGAAGGAACTGCCTTGTTCAGGAAAACCTTGACTATTCTGAATGGCTCTCGGTGCTTCTGTACAAAGGAGTCCATGGTTAACTTAATCACAACCGTTTGACTCTAAAGCTTCCGATTCACCAACACCAACCTTGTAAATATGCTTTTAAACACACTTTGCAAAACACAACGCAATGTTCCAGTGATACGTCAGCAATAAAAGCTAAATATACCCTAAATATACACTAACGGGGTCCACTGAAAGAATTCAGAAAGGACAAGAGGCCCAGAATGAGGTACTGGAGACCAGCCCCTGAAAGAGAAATTCAAGAAGCGAAGAGTGTTTTCAAGCCAGTAAAGGATCTGAGGCAAAGGGGAGATTTATACGCAAGTGCAACGTTTGAAAGGAGAATCTCGGCCTTGTTGGCACTGAAGTGGGTGAGATGAAGCAACGTTGACCTTTCATTTGGGGCTCGAAGACTCTGACATACTGCTCAGTTCACAGGCCTTATTGAAGGTTTCGCTCTGCACTCCCTGCTAAGGGAGCCTTTTTATAGGGTAACTTATGACCCGTCACGCTTGTTCAGGTCATACGTTCGGTTTTCTCACCAAAAGGCTCTTTGTCGCCAGGCGTCCTCTGTTCTGTTGACTTTGCTAACCGTAGAAAACACCGTCGATCAGAACAAAACGCCTTTCAGGCCAACGGGCTGAGCTCAATCACCAAGGTAATAAGACCTGCCAAACTGTGCAGATAAAATTAAATAGTGCAGAGCTAATGCAACAGTATAAAACATAATTGCAGTGTTACAGCCTGTGTTTAATAAGGTTATGCACTGTACCATAAACGCGACGTTGGTAACACAGGTCCATGCTGCCAAGTGTCATCTTCACTAGATCTGAGGAGACTGTAAACATTCCCAACAATGAATTCTCTAATTTGCTAACAACACTCAATCACGGGGCTGGTAAATTAGCAAAAACTGGTGCCAAAACATATTTTTATTTATTTATTTATGTTTGTTTGTTTGTTCATTTGCATTTTCCCCACATCATAGTTTCCTCCAGGTTCTCCAGTTTCCTCGCATAGCCCAGTGACACACCGATAGGCTAATCGGTCACTATAAATTACCTGTAGAGCATGACAGTGTGTCTGTGTGTGTGTCCGGTGATGGACTGGCATCTAGTCCAGGGTGTAATCTGTCCTTGTAAATACTTGAATTTACATTCTTGTGTATACATGTATCCTGTCCTTTCTTGTATTTCGCGCCGTGATCCTTGAGGCGAATAATTTCATCTGCTTGATATGGATGGAGTGACAGTGATATTGACTTCACTTGAAATTCACTTACAATAAGTGTTTACACCACGACTGAGAAGCACGAAAATACAGCCAGAATGTTGCAAAACAAGCTAAGGAAAACAGAAATGATCATATCCAACAAATTGTATGAGGTGCTCAGCGAACCAGCACACATTAGCAGTCATACTGACTCACGCACAGCATTCCCTGTATGGCCCAGTGGAGTTTGACGGACGAGTGTTAGGCTCTGTGCTCAAATCAGGTTCAAGTACCAACGAGGCTGCACATCAGCCGGGGGGGGGGGGGCTGCTCTGGTCCGTAGATCCAAATTATCTCAATACACAGTGTGAAAACAGACTTACCGTGAAATGAAAGAACACTTTTAATATTCCTGACTTTACATAATGCTGAGTGCCAGGTAAGATGGCAGCTAAATGCCTTAATGACACCACTGGCCCCTAAACCAACTTAAATGTTCTTTTCATTATAGCCCAGATACAATTTTTTAAAGAGTACATTATGCTGTATGGTAAAAGCTCAGTGTGTCGGGACTGCATGTTGATGATGGTGGGAAGCAGCTCCCGTAAGGAGGCAGAGAGGGAGGGGGGCGGGGACATTGTCGATCAATTAAGTAATGATTTTCCCCACCTGGGGGTGGCAGATTTACATCCCCATTCCGCAATCATTGAGTCTTGAGCAGATCCCCACCATGAGTAAGTGAATTAACTCAAGCTGAGAATCAGTACTCTTTGCTGGTTAAAATACTTTCCAATCCTTGTGTTTCCAAACCTTCTTACTCTTCTTCTGTTGGTATCCTACATAATAAACCCTTGGAATGACACTAACCCTCATTCTGACTTCTTTATCCTCCTTGCACTCGAGTTGGGACCCTGTGCCATCGTGAGAAAGGGCATCTACTCCGCTAAAGCTCCGAGCATTCAGAAACAGTGCAGTAGTAATGTTCTAACAGGGATATGTCTTCAAAATTCATCCATCTTCCAACTGTTTATCCAGTACAGGGGAATCTGGAGCCGATCCCAGGCAGCACGGGCCACAAGGCCAGGGAACAGTTTGGATGGGAGACGGGCAGGATTTGAACCCTAACCCTTGCAGGTGTCACCCACAGTTCCCTCCCCCTCCCCCAATCGCACAAACCTGCACAATCAGCATTATTATGATTCTTTAGAACAAAGATGTCTAGCTAGCTGTTCAAAATCAGTTCCAGTTCATATTTAGCTTGATGGGTTAGGCTCTGTGCCCATCTCTGGAAGGCTATGGGTTCAAGTCCCTTGGCTAATAAAGTAGCCATTGTGTCCTTGAGCGGGGCCTTGAACCCCAATTGCTCCAGGAACTGGCTGTCCCTGATCCTGAATTGTATATTGGTCTGGAAACAAAAAATAACAATTACAACCGGTCACATAATTCATTCTTCCCTCCGTTTTATATTCTGATCTGTCATTAGTCATTAAATCATCGTCACACATATCACCCGCATGACCTACACTCAAACACTGAAGTACCACGCGCGACTCCCACAATCCCATCTCCATGCACTGATATGCATGCAGGCAGGCAGACATTAACACGAACGGCTCGCACACATGTGACCTTCGCGTGTTTATATATGGCGAAGGACGTCAGTGGTGTCCAAGTCTCCAAATAGCCAAGGCCTTCAGCTAAACGTGGAAGCATTTAAAAATCATTTGCTTTCGGAGCACAGGCCTGGCACTGAGGCAAGTCTTTATGAGCCTGCAACTGTGGTCGCAACGGGGGAACTTTTATTTAAAGCTAGACAGTAATTATGTGGGACAACATGAGATTCCCTCCCTAATAACTGCCTGCGAGAATTCGCCCTTTATAGACTCTCGCACCAAACAAACGGGTCGGGCCCCATAAAATCCCCTGCTGTTCCTGACCCAGTGTTTATACCTGTGCTTTTAAGAAGAAGAATTCCACGCCTTATTTCTCTAAAGACTGTGACGAACAGGACGAGCACCTCTCAAAGGGAACTGCGATAGATACGTGTTATTCTTCGGTGAATTTGGGCAGCACGATATGATGGAGAATTTAAAGAAATGTCAAATGACAAGACTTACAGGGGCATGTTGAAGTGGAGTTTGAGTTAATAAGAAATATTTGCAGGAAAATTGATACGTGTGAAATTTACCTGTGTTACTTATTGTCATTTTGAGAGTGTCTTGGGTGAATTCACGAGAGAGACAGCCACAGAAAAGCACCTCAGGCCCCTTACTGTCGCCGGTTAAAGGCACCACTGCATTGTGGGGAGGCCCGATAGCATCATTTCTTTAAATGAGTCTGGCTGCTCTGTACTCTAAGACTGGTTTGCCAAGCCAATCTGACTCTCCACCTCATATTTTCCCCTGTGTTTTTCGAAGAACGGTAGCCTGCAACGAACTGAGACCGCCCTGACCGAAGGAGACAGGGTCGGCACACTGGGGAGGTGGGCGTGTTCCTGCGGCACTGCTCGACTGCGGCTCTCCGGGCGGTGACATAGGATATGGCGCCCTGCTCCATGTCGATTCCCTGGGATGGGGGTGATCCAAGCCACACGTGTGTTTTCATTCTGCGCGGTTAGTTAGTATTCAGGCACCTCGTTCCATCATACGTCTGACGGCATCTGAAGTGTGAGGTTACGCTGAATTTATAAACGTTTTAGAAAATGCGTGAGACAAAGAACCGAGGCTGAAAGAGGACCGGGTCTCCGCATCCGCGGGCGGTTCCAGCTGCCTGATCTGTGCCCTGTTTAGCTCCCATGTTGTTCTTACTTTTTTTTCTTCTTCTGAGGGAATCGTTGGACGCAGAACCGGTGGTTTGGTTAGAAGGGAAAATGTCTGACGTAAAAAGTGACATAAGCCGTCCGGCAGCCTCCAGTTGGTACTGAAAAAAAACAACAAAAGACAGATGAAAAATATTTGTGCTCAGGTAGACTGTGCTTGCCATTCACCTTACTGGACCTTGCCTCCTGTTTAAAGAGACTACTACTTATATATTATTATTGGCACCTCTTCCCCTTTATGACATGTCATTCTGTCATTGGCTGTTTTTTTAGGTAGCCACTCCCCCTTTAATACATCTCCTCTTCTTTCATTGACTGTTTTTTTAGGTAGCCACATCCCCCTTAATACATTTCCTCTTCTGTTATTGGCTGTGTCTTTAGGTAGCCACTCCCCCCTTAGTACATCTCCTCCTCTGTCATTGGCTGTGTCTTTAGGTAGCCACTCCCCCCTTAGTACATCTCCTACTCTGTCATTGGCTGTTTTTTTAGGTAGCCACTCCCCCCTTAGTACATCTCCTCTTCTGTCATTGGCTGTTTTTTTTTAGGTAGCCACTTCCCCCTTAATACATTTCCTCTTCTGTCATTGGCTGTTTTTTTACATAGCCATCTCCTCCTATTGACATCTCTTTCTGTGATTAGTTGCATGTTTTGGCCTGAGGTTAGAAACCAAAGTACCAGGAGGTAAACCCACGTTATGGGGGAGAGCGTGCAAACCCACACACACAACGGAGGTGAAAGCATAAAAATGAACATGGAAAAATAAACCAAAATACGACATTTTGGGTAACCCTTAAAAACAGATAAGTACGTCAATACTGTTTCACCACAACATTGAAACTTATTCTAAACGGGAATTTTCCCAGAAGATTACTGTCACACCCACGGGCGCGACCAGCCACCTACAATCAACTACCAACTAATTGCTCCGTTTCTTAAGGCGGAAATCCGGTGTGAAGTATTGTTGCCATTTTGTATGTGCTGTACCGAGCGATTAATCTGTCTTTTGTCTTCCCTACTCGTCCTGCCTTCTCAGTCCTGCCCTACCTGCCCTGGTGATCCT
This sequence comes from Isichthys henryi, assembly GCA_026776945.1. NCBI lineage: Eukaryota > Metazoa > Chordata > Actinopteri > Osteoglossiformes > Mormyridae > Isichthys > Isichthys henryi. The sequence continues at coordinate 6,237,681 of JAODJX010000053.1, read as the reverse complement.
GCCCCTCCAATCCCGTCGTTCCTCTCTCTTGTGTCTCTGTATAGGACTGACCTCCCCGGTGAACGACTTCTGCCTGCCCCTTGACGACTCTATCGGATTGCCCTTTTGGATTCGTTTGCCCTCGGTTTATTCAATAAACCTTCTGGCCACTGCATTTCAGAGTCTGCCTCCTCTATTCTGTCTGTGCATCACAATTACATTTACGTTTAAGGTTTCCGTACATCATCAGTCAATTTCATAAGCACCAAAGGAATCTATACATTTACGTGAGCCTTGAACAGAAAATAGCTTTTCGAAAAACCGCGCTTAGTCATCGAGAACAATTTTCTAGACATAAAGGAATTCTGCTGAGCTGCTATGTGAACTAAAGATACCTATTTCAACCAAGGAGACCTCAGTAGATAGTTGACACCAGTGTTTATTTGATTAAACAAGTTGAATGAGTATGTGAACAGTAATTTGGCAAAGCCCGTCTCTTGGTTATCGGTTCCATCGACTCTGACAGTTCTGGCTGGGCGACCAGGCAGGAGGCGAAGGAGCCAACCCCGGACCAGGATGGGAAGCCAAAGGTGGTGGAGGGGAGGAGGTGGGCGAATCGAATAGCTGTAACGGCAAAGAAGTGGATTAGACTTACTCTTTATAAAGAACCTGGATCGATGTGATTGGATGTGTTACGTTCGGGGCCGAGCGAGTGGCGTACTGGCGATCGTGCGTGCTGGTAAGCAGGCAGTAAGCAGGCAGGGC
>JAODJX010000053.1:6210653-6223136 GCA_026776945.1 Isichthys henryi | reverse complement strand
GTTTTATTTTTAAAAATCTCGGGGAAAAGCTGTGCGGTCACCTGCTCGCCTTTGCCTGTATTAATATTAATAGAAACTCAGAACTCCCCCCCCCCCCCCCCGCCCCCGTTTGGTCAGGAGATGGAATTATACATTAAGGAAAGCGGTTCTGTTCTTTGGAGATTGTCTTGCAACTTTCAGGTGAGTCTGAAAAATTCCATCAACATCTCTAAAATGTTTGCGGAGAGAACTTTTTTAAAAGCTGTAGTGCCCCCCCGTTGAGGAGAATATTTAAGGAGGCCCTCTGTGGGGGTCATTAAGACTGTATTCATGGCATACAGTACCACTCAAGTGGCTCCGCCCCATCTGATGGCTCCGCCCCTTCTGTTAGCCCCACCCCCAGGGCGACGCCTCTGACCGCTGCCTGTTAGCGCTTCACATGAACACACAGGGGGAGGAGAGCGACACAAGAGTGGGCGAGGGAGCCATCCGTTGGACAACAACAGGCGCAAAACCAATAAACGTAAAGTGCCGCAAGGAATGTCCACTTCCTTTCAGTCGTCTCCATTAATCGGCTCCTTCCTCTTCACGTCCAGAAGAGCCCCTTTTATGTGCGCCTCAACAGAGCGGACCGCTCTGCATCAGGAGGGCCTTCTTGCAGGAAGGTGGCCCTCGGGGGCAGCTACCTAGAGAAGCGAACAATGGCTGCCCCGTCCCGCAGAAAGAGCACCAGAAGAGGTTGCGCTAAAGAGCCACTCGAGGTCCCAGCGGTGCGGGCGTTTCCCCATTAACCCCTCGCTGCACCCCACACGCCCCCTCCCCATTGTCACACCTCCCTCACAGGTCTCTATCGCTATTCTGACAGTAAGGGCCCTTCTTTGACGAGTCATTAACAAACAAAAACAGCCACCGCTTTATTGATAGGATCATATTTTTTATTTTGTTTTCGCATTTTCTTACCGGTCTCTCCCCAAAAAAATCCAGTTCATGTGGGGAAAAACAGGGGAATCATTAAATCACTGGGAATATTTGCTCTGAGGTGCCTGGGCAGCAGACCGGGCTCGTGGTCGTCAGACGTTTGGCTTTTCATATCATTTCTGGCCTGGTCGACAAACAAAACATCACACAGCGTAGAAACTCTGAGTTTTAACTAGTTAAATCAAATGATTCTCTTTCAGCACATGCATGTATTCCAGTGCGGCATGATTGCTGTAAGGTTGGTAACCGCATGCCGTCCTTCAGCAGGGGACGAGGCGAGCGTGCCATTTTAATGCGACCGATTGTTTCTGCTTGTCCATCACCCCGCTGTAGCTGTTTCAAGGCCGCATGTAGCCTGTCAGTTAACCGAAACCACCCCCTTTATTCTGTCACATGCGTCTCACACAGCCAAGGGGAATAATCCTATGGGCCTTTATTAATTAGATTCAGGTACTTAGTAAGTACAGCGGGTTGCGGACGGTTTCCAAGCGGCGAGGCGCTATCTGGCAGCGACGAGACCCAGAGACGGTAGGGTGGCTTTCCTTCATGTCACACCTGTCTGCTGCAGGAAGGCATGATGTCATCCCATCGGAGCTGGCCAGGAGCGGGTGTACTATAACAGGCAGGGAAGGATTCCGCACGTCTGCAGGGCTGCCCGCTCCATTCCCGCGAATCCTGTTTTTTTCATTCTTACTCATTTAGCTTCACACGTTAATACTTATTAGCCGCAGTTGGGCCTGTGCCTATTGTCTCCTTCCGTAATCACTCCAGGTTGGCTCTCAGTCCCCAGCCTGGCGCGCTCTCAAAGACATGAATTTCACATCTATAGAAAGTTTCCCCTAATTACCTTGGAAGGGGTGGAGTTGCTGTTGGGGGGGGGGGTGCTGCTGTATGTTAACAGAGCTGGGAGAAGAAACAGCCACATTCTGTCATTGCTCTTCACAGATGCCATAAAAGGATGAGAGGTATGTGTGTGTGTGTGGGGGGGGGGGCGTGAAAAAGAGGCGCCGCTCCCAAGTGGGCCATTCCGAATCAACGGAATGCCCTCATTGGCCGGGGCCAGCTGAATGCCACACACCATTGGCCGGCGCCGCCGTGAGGCTGATGCGATTGGATGAGGGAGATGTGAGAACCAGGAGACCCGGGCAAGCCTGTGTGACACTACCTCAAAGAGCTGCCATGCCACCCAGAGGGGGGGCGGCGGGGGGGGCTCCATTATACCCCTCTCACAACGAACATGGATCTGGAGAGGGGTAATTAAAGCCCAGGGCGGCGGGGGAGGCGGCGGCCGAGACCAGCTCCCCGCAGAGCCGGCCCAGTGACCAGACATCTGTGGCATTGTTGCTGCGCACAGTGTCCCGGCCACGGCATTGTGAGCACCGCCTGGGCCTTTGAAAGGCGGCAGGAACGCCACCAGCTCCACGGCGTGCCTGCATCCCCCCGGTCCACCCCATCCCCCTCCCCCCAGAACCGCTCGGCCCTCTCCCTGGAATGGCCAGTGACTCTACCTGGGCCGTAAATGCTGATTACACGGCCTTCGTGTCGCGGGTCTGTACAGGAAAAAGAATGTGGCTCCTGCATTAGGTGACTTACTGGCGTGCTTCTTAACTGCTTTAGGTTCATGACCCTCATTACCGACTGGGGGGGGGGGGGGGAGTTTCTCCGGTTTCCCCCTAGGGTCCAAATCCATGCATGCAAAATTACGTTACCATCCATAGGCGTGAATGTTACATTACATTAACTCATTTATTTGTCATCCTAAGAGTACAGGGAAGTTTATGCACACTCCAGAGGGACTTGAACCCACAACCTTCCCATGATCAGCATACCCCTCTATTGGTTGAGCTACATGAGGGGCCAATGCCCGATGCTGGGCTGTTCCCCGCCCTGCAACAATAGCTTCTGGGATAAGCTATGGATCCCAGCGACCCTCTATAGAACAAGCGAAAAAGACAGAAGGCATAGAAAATAGATGGATGTTAGCTTTGTGATCACACACCCTGCAACCCACTGAAGGTGCTCCCATGACCCACGTTTGGGTCGCGACCCCCCAGTCAAGAATCAGTGTGTTAATAAGTAAGTAAATTTGTGTATTTTTAGTTGGACCCAGTCTCCCACCAGATGGGCCCAGGGTTTGGCTGCGAAGGCCTCATCATGGTACGGACAGGTAGCCCCGTCTTGTTCAGCCAATAAGCTGAACCAAAGCGAGCTGTGGACCGCGGAGGTGACGATAAAAATAAATCAACCGACAGCTGTGTGGTCGTACAGTAGCTGCAGGACTCTGTCTGAAATCTGCCGCTCGCTCATTCGGCTGCAGCAATCTGTGCGAGAGAGAGACGTTTCCCGGTCGCGTCAAAAAACTTTCCGTAAAAATCCTTCATCTATTAAATAATTATATTACCTCCGTGAGGCAGACTGGAAACCGGAAGGATTTTGTGTGTTGATTTGCACAGTATCCGAAAACTGCAAAGGAAACTGCCTCAGCTGAATTCTCGATGCTGTTTGCTGTTATTTTGCTCCTGTTATTCATTTTCCTCGACATCCTGTTTGTTATTATATTTATTGCACTGCTAGTTGTCACTGAACTTCCAAAAAAAAAAATTTAATTACAAAAGCAAACATGGCGTGCCTCGGAAGTTGAATTTTTATTTTATAAAGATGTCTATTAAACAATGGTCATATTAAATTCAAAATTTCCCTCCATAAGTGTGTTAGAAATCTGAGAAATAAAAAATTAACTTAAAACGGAAGCATAAGTCCCATAACACAGATATTTTATCCTTACACAAACATCATCTACTTACTCCTTGCTATAAAACTGCTTTTGAGACATCCAGTATATTCTCAAGCATATGTTGGAAAACCATATTTTTCTTGAGAACTTCATGTTAGTATAAAATTAGAATAGTAAGTGGCAGTTATTGAGGAGAGGAAAATATTAAAGATTTTGACATTAGGGTCGTAGTTCTGTGCAAACCCCGGTCTACCTCACCAAATGTGGTTAAGCGCGGTACATCCATTGACTCCGTCTGGGTAAATGTGTGCTAAGCACTGTGTCTGCGTCTGTCTGCTTCTGTTTGCACATAGAAGTCGTCACTGCTGGGAATCAAATACGCTGCGGTGAAAAATGAAGGGTTGGCTGTAGATGTAATTGGAAATTAAGAGTGAAATGTAGGACGGGGTGAGTGTCCGCCTCCCGGAGGATGCTGATGTGCTGGAATGAAACCGCGTTCCTCATCAGCAACGGTGCTAACGTCATAGCCACCCGCTAAACGTCTATAAACACACAAACAGGCAGCAACATTTAACAAGGGACTTCCCTCCATCTTCTATCTGGGTGGTTACAGAGTCCTACATGTAGTTAGATCCCACAGATTCACAGTATTCTGCCCACACAATTCTATTACATCCAACTTCACATTGAATAATAAAACTTCAGCACGTAAGGAATATCTTTGTTTCATATTATTATAAAAGGGATGTGGTTATCAGTATTATTTTTGGATCAGCTACTGAAATCCGTTGGTTTCCTTCAAAATGTGTTTTTCTTTAAAAAAAATTCGGTCCTGCAATATTCAGTATGTTAAGAACATAATCAACCTCGGGGGAAAATATGTTAATCTTTTACTAAAAATGGTAAACAGTGGTTTAGTAAGATTTCACGTGGAAAAGCAACTCCGTTACAGGTATGTACAGCCACGCTTGCACACGTCACATGTAGACACGTGCAGTTTATGTCATGTTCTCTGAAGGAGAACGTGAACATTTACAGAGAGCTCGGGTGTTCAAAGTCTCTCATTCTGCATGACAATATCTGCGACACAATGTGACTCACCTTCAATAAAGTTCAGCTGCAGGTCATTTGTGGCCAGCAAAACAATGACTCACATTTAAATAAGAATATAAATACCATTCTAAAAACATTTTAAATGCATGGAAGTACTTTAATTTTCATAACCTTACAAATAAATACACAACCAAATGTATGTATTTAATTAATCTGATAAATCAGAAAGGATTGAATTCAGTTTACTGTTTGACATATAAGCTTATGACATGACCGTCTGTACATTTTTCGCCAAATCTAAAAAGTCTGTGATAGCAAAAATTATAGCCAAAAATTACTTCAAAATGCTGACATCAGTGCAGCTTAGCCTGCTACTGACAAGACCTGGTGAAAATCTTAGTTTTTATAAGCAGTGTTTTAAAGGCAGACAGTCACAATGGCATCAGCAGGGATAGTAAGCAATTCCAGCACCAAGGAATGACAACACAAGTGTTTTCTCCACAGACACAGTAAATAACAGCACAGAGACAGGCAAGCCAGTAACAACACAGAGGCAGACACAGTAAATAACAGCACAGAAACAGGCAAGCCAGTAACAGCACAGAGGCAGACACAGTAAATAACAGCACAGAGACAGGCAGAGCCAGTAACAACACAGAGGCAGACACAGTAAATAACAGCACAGAGACAGGCAGAGCCAGTAATAACACAGAGGCAGACACAGTAAATAACAGCACAGAGACAGGCAGAGCCAGTAACAACACAGAGGCAGACACAGTAAATAAAAGCACAGAGTCAGACACAAGTAATAATAACACATAGACAGAAACTGCACAGGGACAGACAGTATAAATAATACAACAGAGGCAGGTTCAGTAAATAACAGCACAGAATCAGACACAATAAATAACAGTTCAGAGACAGACATATTAAATAATCTAACAAAGACAGACACAGCCAGAAACAGCACAGGGAGAGACAAAATCAGTAACAGCACAGAAACAGACACAGTAAACAACAGCCAGCAGCAGCACCGAGGCAGGCACAGTCAGTAAAAGCACAGAGAGACACAGCCAGAAACAGCACAGGGACAGACACAGTAAATAATAAAACAGAGACTGGAATAGTAAACAACAGCACAGAGTCAGACAGTAGATAACAGCACAGAGTCAGACAAAATTAATAATAAAAGAGAGTGGCACAGTAAACAACAGCACAGAATCAGACAGTCAGTAACAGAAAGACATCATACACTTAACGCAGAGAGAAACAATGAGTGGCACAAGAACACACAGTGAATACAACAGCTCAGCAGGAAATGAAATAGTTACACATATACAGGTACACATACAGCAGCCAGGAAATTATTCTGTAAATAATTGTGCAGCACACAGTGAGAGGACAGGCAGGACCACACCCTAGCTGGCTCTAATCAAGTACGTCTGCAGCAATGAGATTAGCTCTAGGTGTGAACCAATGGTATTACAGTAGGTCTAGTTGTGAACCAATGGTATTAGGTCTAGTTGTGAACCAATGGTATTACAGTAGGTCTAGAGGTGAACCAATGGTATTAGGTCTAGGTGTGAACCAATGGTATTAGGTCTAGCTGTGAACCAATGGTATTACAGTAGGTCTAGGTGTGAACCAATGGTATTAGGTCTAGGTGTGAACCAATGGTATTGGGTCTAGGTGTGAGCCAATGATACTAGGTCTGTGATCCAATAGTATTAAACAAAGCAGAATATACTGGCCAGCATAGTACTTAAGATGGTGTCCACATCAGCAAAAGGTTACTGGTTCAAATCCCAGTAAGAGAGTAATAGAATTATGTTCATGAGGGTACTTATTTAATCTGGATTTGCATATACACACATACTGTACAGAGACATGCCCATACACACACATACTTATTAAACACATACATACACACCCTCGCACTCATAAACGGACGTTAAAACTATTTCAGGCTCCACTTTTAAACTCAAAGACCCGTTCTAACTATACACATTTAAAGCAAAATTAGGCTTCATTCTTTGCAGTAAATCTGGCAGCCCTCATGCCAATCCCTGCAGAGTAAAACAGGAGCCTTCCAAAACAGCGACACAACATTTTAATTCAGTTTACTTATTTTTAACAGGAAGTTCCCTGGCTGGAATCTTCTCTATGGTCCATTCTGTCTCATACCCTGAAAATAAATCAATAATAATACTGCTAAACGAAATTAACGAGTGAAACTATCAGAGGCGTAAATTAAATAACAGTAAATATAAGAATTTTATTTCCTGTTAGTCAGTGTCCCTTAGGCTATGACACAGTTTAAAAAGAGACGTAAGTTATCGAGATTTCTAACAGTGACACTCCGCGGCACTCTCCTCTGATCCTAAGCCCAGGTCTTAAGCGCTTGTATACCGAATAAATTTTATCGTCAATATTCTTGACAGTATCACAAAAAGCCTTCTGCTACTCTCTCAGTACCAGTGACAGTAACGATAAAAACAGAAATACAATGAACCGGACTGAAAGAGTGGAGTTCAGGATATAGATAATATCTAAAATAAATTACGGTATATATAGAATGTAGGTGGTACCTAAGATAAGTTATGATATGTACAGGATGCAGACAATACCGGGAAATAAATAGTGTTTTGCTTAGTCAGAGGTGTGAATGATCAGTGAATGCTTTTTTATGCGATATATATATTTCTAAACTCATCTATACATCATCCAAAATCGCTTCATGGGCACAAGACAAACGACACATCTTGGCGGCCGTGCTTTCCACGGCACACAAATATTTGTGTGGAACAAAAAATGCTCCTGAATCTTGACAGCGGCCTAAGTTAGACCCAGAAATGTAGCTCTGTTCACCGTAGATTAAACCTCACTGTAGCGTAGGGCAACGGAATTAGCTAAACGGGAGGAAGTCTCTCATGGAATAGCATCTCTGTTCTCAGCTAGGCCCTGGATGGCGGTTTCGTCCTCGCCTAGGTCCCGCCGTGCCTCCACGGCCCCATACTTTACATACCTGGGCACAACCCCAGCCAAGCGCTGTAAATATTTAAGGTCGCCCGTCACCGAGTGGAAAGTCGAGGCCCCAGCAGTAATGCGTGTGCTGGTACGGGGCCCCGACTTTCAAAGCTTTCTGCCGCGGCCCTGACAGGAGCCAGAGCCTGCTATCTGTCTGAGGCCGGTGCCATGGCATGCGGGCAGGACATCCATCAGCGAGCACGGGAAGCATAAACAACAGGATCCAGAGCCTGGAGCGGCGACACCAGCGGCTGCAGGGGCAGGGTCCGCTGGTGTGTATACCCTGCCTAAAGAGGCCCTCGCTGTTCGGAATCACTCACGCCCACACCACCTTCATTTATGGCCGTCTCTACAAAGACACCCCCCACTTATAAGAGAACTTGCAAGGCATGAATTCAAATTTGCGCTTGGATCCTGCTCAGAATTGCACCACGACTCATCCATGTTCCAGAGTGGGGGGGGGGGGGGGTGAGGAATTATCTGCAAGCTCATCTTGCTACACGCTGCCCCGAGTGTCGTGTGAGATTAGCAAGGCCCAATACCTGCTCCCCAGTCTGTCTTTCAGGGGAGACGTGTAGCTCTGTTACTGTGTGAAGTATGTTGGGCAATGGGAATGACAAGCAAAAATTGCATGTCACCATTGTCGGCTTACATCTTAACTGTGTCTGTACCTACTGTATGTACATCAGCCACATGCTTGGCCAAATAAACCAGACTCTGGGTCTAATTATATTTCTATTTCAATGGCAGTCAAGCACATAAAAATTCAAGTTCAGCATGGATTCCAGATTCCGCATTTTTAAAAGGAGCAGAAAACGTAAACAAGATATTTTGCCGTTAACCGAGATTACGGAGAACAGAGCACAGGGTCTGGGGCATAATCCACACGACAAGACAAGCGAGGCGAAGACGCCGGAGGGCGGACGAAAAGATGAAAGCCTTCTCATTCATTTGCCGTGGAACCACGCGATATATTTAATGAGCGACTGGACATCAAGCTCAATGGTGCATTTAATACCTAGATGGACACCAGGCTGCATGACGTATCCCATAACTGATCGGACATTAAACCCGGATGACGTGTTTGCGGATGACGGCCAGCACTCAGATTCTCAGTAAATATTTAAGCCTGTCCTTATGACTCCGTGATGAATGACGAATTAGCTCACCTGCACAGAAAGCGCAAGCAAACACAGTGACACAACGCACTCGCAATGCCCACCCGTCAGAACAAGTTAAACATTACACACATTGACGTTTCGTTTATTCCTTTAAGGCTCCCTTACTGCGTTTGAAATATCAACTTCCAGAAAAAACTGCTGACTGGACCTATTATTGATGCTATGATTGTTTCATAAGACACATGGTACGAACTTGGTTTTAACAAAGTCAATAGCTTATTAGCTTCTGTGCTATGAAGACCAAACAATGCTACACTGCAAAGCTCAATAGGCCAAAGTCTGAAAGGCCAGGGTTGGGGTGAGTCTCTTTTCTGGTACCTTTCTGGCCGTCGTGACGCTGGGCAGCCAGAGCTGACTGTTATCCCTGATGGACCAGAGTCCGGGACGAACCGTTCGCTGGCAAGGTCTGCAGTTCCTCACATAAACGCTCTAGGCCTCTGAAAGCTGGTAAATGCATGAGCTTTATCTGTTTATAAACCAGCATCTCTACAGTTCGTACATGCGGCGTTTGCTTATAATCCCTCAGGGTTACCCATCTGATAAAAGTACCTGTAGCTGTTTGGGTTCATTGAAAGTTAGAACAGGTTACCAGCTGAGGTAGCCTGGAACCTCACAGTATTGTCATTTTAGAGAGGAAGCTCAAGGCGGACCTTGGGCACAGGGTATGGACTCTCTCTCTCGTTGCCTGGATTGTGTCATAATTCCCAAAACATTCACAGAATCATCTGTACCCTTCCTCACTCTCTTTCTTGGTTCTGGGTGAGCAGTTCGGGGGCTCACCAGGTCGGGCCTCTATGCTCGTGATCAGAAGGTTGTTAGCTCAAATCCCATAGTTGGCAAAATGATTTCACCATTGGGCCTTTGACCCCCCCCCTAAATGCATTAGGCATTGGCTGCCCCGGCTTGCATCACTTTGGATAAAAGCGTTTTGCAAAAAAATTTAGCCAGAGTCTTCTGCTGTTCCCATTCGAATGTAGTTCTCCTGCCATTCAGGCTTCCTCAAACCTTTCACAGGACATCGAGGATTTGCTCAGGACCAGCCTCGGGGTTACCGTGTAATCTACAAAGACAGGCCGTCGGCCTACCTTCCAGCCAAACCCTTCCTGACCCTACCTCGACCTTTGCAGGCATAAACAGTTCATTCTTCAATGGTTGTGTGTGGAGCCTTCTCATTTTGGTGAGAGATGGTCAATCTAGTGCTGGTAAATGTTCAATTATTGTGGCTCCAAAAGCAGGCTTGTTTTCCTGCAACATAATATTTTCTGTTTTCCCTTTCACTGGAAACGTACTATATAATTTTGACTTAGCCACTCAGTCTCTATTTTTTCCGACCACTAATTAATTATAATTCAGTGCAGTTCAGTCCCGTCAGGCCAAAGGAATGTCGGAGCCAGAAAAGGAAGTTAAGAGCGGGGCAGCAGTTGAGAGAGCGTGTGGTTTTGCTATAGAATAAGACCCCTCTGTGTGGCTGAAATCTTTTTTAACAACTGTTTATTTTACCAAACTCCCAAGTCCAAGGGCAAAGAACACTGGGCTGAACTACAGACTGGCAGGGCCAAGGTGTGTGGAAGGATTTATAAAAGATTATTTTCTGGTAAGGTTGGAAAATATGCCCGCCTGGTATTTTTAATATAATAATATTTGTAACTTTCGCTGTGATATTTCGACCCGGAGCGACTCCAAGTTGAGAATTACAAGGCGGCGATACGTTATAAATGCATTGATGCCGCGACTGTCTTAGGAGACGAATCCAGCGACGAATATGGCTGCTCATTGTTTCGAGCGCTGCCAGCGGTAGGTGGAGGTGAAGGGTAGAGGCACAGTACTGTGTTTGTATACAGACGAACAGAGAACAGAGCAATCGGAGCCCCTGTGTGCGTCCTGCTTCTTTTTGGAGGGGCACAGGACAGTCGAAATTCCCTCCAATTTGCAGAGACTAGGAGTTGCTGGTGGTATAGGGCAGGGGAGCCCAACATCAGTCCTGGGGGGCCGGAGCCTTGTGTAACTTAGTTCTTTCCCTGTTCCATCATATATGATTCAGCTGAAGAGCTGTGTGGTAATTAGCACAAGGAGTTAGATCAGGTGTGTTAAATGAGGGGAAACCCAAAAATGTGCAGGGTTCCGATCCCCCAGGACTGGAGTTGGACATCCTTGGTATAGGGGCTACAGTGCATTTTGGATGGTTAGGGAAGGGCAATTGGGGAGTGAGGGGGTGTGGGGCCCAGACGTGAAATGGAGCAGCAGGTATCACCCCCCCCCCCCCCATAAACACGGGCCCCCTATACATGGTAACACTCCAAGAGTATGCTCAGAGCCTCGATATATTTCGCAGATGGTGTTGTAGTCATCACCACATCGCCACAAAGACGCAGTTTTGTGCTGACAAAATTAGTCCGGTCCCCTCAACCCCCCTCCCTGGAGGCAAGAGCACCCTCCCCATGCGGCCACAAGCCCAGACTGTCTGTACCACCACACATAGCACAGCCCAGCACAGCCCAGCCCAGCCCAGCACAGCACAGCCCATCCCATCCCATCCCAGCACAGCACAGCACAGCACAGCACAGCCCAGGAGCCAAGCTGAACCCACGCTGGGCAGCAGCAGCCACTGACGGCCAGGCCTATCTACTCTATTTACCGGCAATACCTACTCACAGCTGCATCTGTCTACTCTATTTATACATAATATCTACTTTTGTCGAGGCCTATCTGTGATATTTATGCACAATAACTATCTACAATTGGATCTATTTACACATAATATCTACGTTCAGGTCAGTCTGTCTGCTCTATTTAAATTCAAAATCTACACACAGGTAAGGGCGATGTACTGCCGCATGAGCTGACTCCATCCTACCCATGGATCCACATTCAGGTACTTTAAAAATAACTGCTCAGAGCTTGTTATACCAGCAACATTGTATGGAGCTCGGTAAGTCTGTTTGAACGGTTGGGTCTCATTTCTGTAGAAAGCAGACAGGTCTATTTCTGATTTCAGTAGCAAATGTACAAATCTCTTCCTTATTTTAGCCACAAATCAACAGGCCACCTCCAGATTTCAGTAGCCAATGAACAGGCCTTCTCCTGACTTCGGTAGCCAATGAACAGGCCTTCTCCTGACTTCAGTAGCCAATGAACAAGCCTTCTCCCAATTTCAGTAGCCAATGAACAGGCCTTCTCCCGATTTCAGTAGCCAATGAACAGTAGCCTTATTTCACTAGCCAATGAACAGGCCTTCTCCTGACTTCAGCAGCCAATGAACAAGCCTTCTCCCGATTTCAGTAGCCAATGAACAGGCCTTCTCCCGATTTCAGTAGCCAATGAACAGGCCTTCTCCTGATTTCAGTGGCCAATGAACAAACCTTCTCCTTATTTCAGTAGCCAATGAACAGGCCTTCTCCTTATTTCAGTAGCCAATGAACAAGCCTTCTCCTTATTTCTGTAGACAATGAACAGGCCTTCTCCTTATTTCAGTAGCCAATGAACAGGCCTTCTCCTTATTTCAGTAGCCAATGAACAAGCCTTCTCCTTATT
>JAODJX010000053.1:6199782-6210553 GCA_026776945.1 Isichthys henryi | reverse complement strand
CTCCTTATTTCAGTAGCCAATGAACAAGCCTTCTCCTTATTTCTGTAGACAATGAACAGGCCTTCTCCTGATTTCAGAAGCCAATGAACAAGCCTTCTTGTTATTTCGGTAGCCAATGAACAGGCCTTCTCCTGATTTCAGTAGCCAATGAACAAGCCTTCTCCTTATTTCAGTAGCCAATGAACAAGCCTTCTCCTTATTTCTGTAGACAATGAACAGGCCTTCTCCTGATTTCAGTAGGAGGCACAATCAGGTCTACTCGCAAAATAAAACAAATATCAGGGTTGCTTATTCCTACAACTTTCAGTGGCTGACAAATGGTTGACTGATTGGAAAAAAAGTAAGAGAATCAAATGAGGGGGAAAGTGAAATATGAATATGAAGACATATTGTGGCATACAACATCTTTATATTTATTTGGGGCAGGACTGTTTATTGAGAAAAATGCCGACATATGCAATGCAACTTGGATTAAAGTAACTGAAAGAAAAGCCAAGATTCTATGAGCAAACAAAAGGGTTTGTATTTTCCTTTTGTCTGGTATTTTGTGTGGTCTTTCCCGTTCTCCTGGCCTTCCTGATGTTTGTTACATCGGTCGCATTCTGTGGGATTCCTCTGTAGACTTGCGCAAATATTTTTTGATGTTGCAGCACAGTCTCAAGCCAAAGTAAGAGAGAGCACAGCGAGAGCATTTAACTTATTTTTATGTCGATGGGACGGCTGTTTATTGATGTCTATTTTGTGTTGTGACTTGTCCCTTTTCCCCAGTGGAGTTTGGTTAACTTCCGCCTATCGCCATATGTCACATCTGTGCCTTTATGTTTCGTTGAAAGAGAAATTCGGTACTGCTTACTAAATGAAGTTCCCATTCACCAGCAATGTTGGGGAATGGAAAGATATATTAAAGTCACTCCAGTGATGATTAACGGAACTGATCAGTTCTGTTTGCTGTTGAATACACATGGAAGGGGGAAGAGACACAAGGCTTCTTTCCAGTCGTCTCATTTAGCTGAAGCCTTTACTGTTAACTCAGGTAGCCTCTCACGTAGATCTTTTAAATGAGGTATGTACTTTAAGTTGGTAAATTTTGAGAAATTTAATCTAAATATACAGTGTGTAAAACGTACTACGCAGCAGAAATAGGGCTTTAACTCCTCTCTTAACACTTTTAAAAGACACAAAGTTGCTTCAGCAGTTACTCTGCTGTAACCTTTTCCATCAGCACTACAAAAACAGCATCTATTAATTGCTCTGTACGTCGCTGTGGTTAATTGATGAATCTCCTAAAGGACAGGAATCAGAAACAGAGCAAGGATTTACGGTTTCGACACTCGGCTCTTACAAAGGTCTTCTCACCATACTCCATACTCAGCCACTGACACTATTTGCTTTCCGATTTGCTTTATGGCTGTTGTCATGGTGATGTTTCTGCACCGCTGAGGGTCGCAGTGTTTCAGAGAATTTCCTGTGGTGCCTCATGGGCTGGGACTGAACATGGCTCCCGCTCATATTCGCTTAATTGTATTTTAATGGTTTTGTGCCCTGTAGCCATAGATACATACGTCTACATTTGCTCTTCACCGTATAAAATGCTATTTAACTGGTAAATAGATTTTCAGAACTGCATTGTTTGGCTTATGTATTATTTCCCTGGCGTTCTGTGAGACTGAGGTAGCTGAGTAGTTGTAACATAGATGAGTGGATGCATTTAGAATATTTCAGTTCCTCAGCCCAGTCTCCTGGCCAGATTACACATCTTTTTTTTTTAAACACCACCCCACCTGCTGTCCAAACTGCATCGATTCCCTAACCCTGACCACGGTCTGGAAAAGATCTTGGCACCACTCACGACAACACAACAATGATGTATACACCTTCCAGATAAGTCTGCTCTGCCTTGTCAACCTAAGAATAGGACCGAGAACCAAACAAGTAGAATCTGCATTCATCAAGGATTACCCCAGTGGGATTCAACAGAGACAGCAGCCTGGAGAGTATGACAACGGACCACAAATCTCTGTCCAGGTGTAACTTTAGTGCAAAGACCAAGTGTTTCCTCAAGGCAAACAAAGGAGCTTCTGTATGGATGAATGCTCTACAATTATACTTTTATTTGGTTCTATGAGCTCTGATCGCCATAAAAATTCTGCAGGGATCCAGCTCGGCCCTTTTATAAGCAGACACTGCGCTTACTTTCGCATGGTAGCAATTGTTTTTATTGCTCTCACTAAAAAGTGCATCAGTATGGTAATAAAGTACATTTGTGGCTATTTAAGCAAGCTTACAGGATGAAATGCGACTTTACTAATAGAAACATGTATGTGTGTGTGTACGTATAGCCATTTCGAACCTTGTGTGGAGATTTTTGGCCAAAATGAAAACTGCGAAAGGGAGGCTCCACGTGAACGTCCGTCTTCAGCGTAGCTAAAAGGTAAAACTTTCCTCGCAAACGTTTCTTGAGTTTCATGGAGCTCGCAAAGCTCACAAATCTTATATTGCGTGGGTGTGAATCTGTGTGCGCAAAAGAGAAACATACGCACAGTGAAAACATTTCACCATAAAACAAGCACATGCTTTCAACCGCGCGACACACAGTCAGCTCAGTCAGCGACAGCTTCCTCAGAAATTCCTCGTGTTCATTTAGCACGTGAAAACCCTCTTCATTACACTGTCCAGCCCGTCCTGCTCATTATCTACCAGCCTAGAGACACTGGAGGCCTCACATACAACATCTACAGTTAGCTTTCTGAACACTGCAACAAGACAAAATAATAACATAAAAATGCATATATTATGCAGTAATCTGGATTCTTAGAGAATTTCCAAAATCCAGGTCCATACTGGAACTGAGACAGCCTGTAATATGGCTATTTTCTACTTTAAGGGAATTCACCTGGACCTGTGTTAAGAAAATGAAGTCCTTCTTCTCCTGTGGAGCTCTGCCACATTCACGCCATCTCCTTGCCGTCCTGCCACGGAGAGGAGACGTGCTGGCGGATACCAGGAACGCCAACCAGACGCCATAAAACAGAAAACCCTTGTGCAGTTCGGAAAATCTGCTAAAGCACAGATTTGCATCTAGTGTAGCGAGCACTGCTTCTGGTATCCGTGAATAAAATCGGGATTGAGGAATGAAAAGGAGCTCCAGAGCCGAATCCTTTTCAAAACGGGAAGCAACACTTTCGGCTATAAACCCTCTATGTACTTCACATAATCATATTTACAGAAATCGCGCAGGTTTGAGCAGCACAGTAATTCTTCATTAGCTGACGCCGAGCACACATTTGAAAGCCGAGAGATGCGATTTATCATAGTCATGTTGAAAGCGTAGAGGGATTCGAGTACGAGAGACTGCGACGCCTTTGAGATGGCTAGCGGGAATCGTCTGCGTCGGACTGTGACTTTCATTGAGGCTTTTGCTGCCTCGTAGGGCAGCGTAATTGCCCAGACGCCAATCTAAGCGCTTAACCATAATAACAGCTCTGTTTAATTGAAATAAATTGCCATCATTAGTCTGTGAGCGCTGCCAATCGAAAAGGCTCCGGGCTGAGCTGAGGGTCAGGGGGCTTTTCGCTATGTTGAGAAGATAAGTGTCGACCGGGAGCCGGAGAAAGTCTCCATTCACCTTGGAGAAAGCTAACGAGGGATTCACGCTAACGGCATCATCACGTAGCGAGCGAACCGAGCGCTAAGGATCCCATCAAAATCTAGCTAACCACTAATGGTGATATCAGTAGACGATCGATCTGGCGGAATTCTTTAATTGCGGTGCACTTCCAAACGGATTCCCGTACATTTCGTGACCTTTAAAATGTCCGCCGCGCAAGGCTGCATCGCATACCTGCTTTCCGTCCTTAACGAGAATTAAGTGTGAAATGTAAATATTCAAGATATTGTCGATCCTACTCAAGTGCAGCAAAGAAAGTGCCAGTTTGTCCATGTTTCCTTTTATTTTCCTAGCTGAGGTTTTGTTTGCCTTGAAAAGTAGTTGTCAAAATGTTATATAGCAGTTCTGCTACATGTAGAGCTAACATGGCAGAAATGGCTGCCGCCACGCTACTCGTTTTAAACAGAATAAGCTACTTTATGAACAACATTACTTTCCAGAAGTGATGTTAGGTGCAGCTTATCCCATATTGGAGACGACCCATATTTGCTTTTGCGGCATTTTGACATGAAATGCTTGTTTACGCCATGTTTCATATAGTTCTTGAACGACACTTGATTCCGGAATCGACCAGCCCGACTCCTGTGTCAGGGATGATAGAAACCGCTGCTCAGCCATGGAGACAAAATTAAAACGAGAACATTTTGAAGGACAGCGGGACATGTTGTTTGCGGGGTTTGCTGTATTGACACGGGTCACCAGTGACAGCTTCCAAACCGAAAAAACGTGGACCTCTAAAAGGAGGGATCCTCTTCTCAGTCAGCCATATTCTCCCCGGCCTGACCACACCCCATCTGTTCTGGTATTCCCCCATGCAGAAACCGCACCCTTGACTTGCCCCCTTCTCCTTTGTGGTTTGGCTGCCGGTGCCAGTTTCGGAACACTGGGCTCTGCTTGCATGCTCTCGCTATTCCCCCCTGGAGTGATGGCTATTACAGTTTTAGGCACTGGTGCCCTGCACCGGCCCTCCGCACTGTCGCCGTTCAGCACTGATGCGCTTTCTCAGCGACTCTCCTCTAAACTGACTGCCCTTCACACTGATTCCCCCTCTCACTGGCGCTCTGCACTGCTACTCCTTCACAGCATTACCCCTCCGACACAGAGCTCCATAGCTTGGGTTCATTCAGAGTTGATTATGCAAATAAGCCTGAAGAGCATAGCTTTCATTTTGCTAATGCACTGGACTGCTTGTTGCTTAGTAGCTAGAAGCAGCCCTCACTTCCTTCGGAAGATAACGCTGATTAAAATTCCGAAAAAGTACCATATTGTGTAACTGCATGAAAATGATGTTTATCATTGCATTGTGTGCTGTTGTTATTGTACAGAAATGATAGTTATCCCTTCACATAATACCAGTCACATCACTGATGTCTTCTGTCAAATGCCACGGTCTTGTATAATTTGCTGATGTGTTAAATTAAGGACATGGCGGGGCTGGTGTGAGTCGTGCTCTGAGTGAAATCCCCGAGGAACCAGCAGCGTCATTGCTGAGAGGGCATACAGTTAACGTACCGACGCAGCTCGCTAGCAGCAGATGGGTGTGTTGTGAGACGTGTAAACAGCTCTCCAGTCATCAGTCTGACTCACGCCGTAACTCATGTCAAAATAATGATGATCTCATTGCCAATATTCTAGGGCAGGAGCCAGTCCCAAAGTTCACAACGGTTTAAGTGCAAAAAGTTCAGAACTGCAAGCAGCTCGTGACTTTGCAGAATCAAAAGGCAGTTCGGGATTTTATACTTTTGGCCAGGAGGGAGACTGAGTAGGGGTATGTTAGGGTGTGGCGATGTAAGGGGCTCTGAACTGACGTGGGGTGTGACCAGGTATGGATAAATATTTTTATCACGTTTTTAATACAATGAAACATTACACGTGTGATGTGTCACAGATTACGGGATTATTTTTACTGTCTACTGTCTGCTGTTTTTTGTTAGTTCATGTTTCCTGCTCTGTGCATCTGTTATGAGTCTATGAGCTGACATTCAAGTACTTTCCCTGCACTTGGTACTTTTTTTGTATAATTACTGTACCTGTAGTCTTTGTTTTTCCTACAACCAGATGGTTAGCTGCATCCCAGTATGGAAGAGATGCTTTCAGAGCTTATTCAATGTGAGCTTTGCTCAGTCTTGTCCAGTGTTTTCCAGATAAAATGGGTCTGCAAAATGTACCTCAAGCAAATCTATGTTTAGCTTAGAAGTTAGATTTTGATGTTTCAATTTGCTGTTTTTAATCTGTCTGAATTGTTCTTAGTTCGTCTGAGTGGTTCAGGTTCCAGGTTCCGGTGTTGTCGCCTGTTTCCACTCCTGGTTCCTGTCTCCAGGCTGGTTCTCATCCCATGTTCATAGATCTTCCGCACTTGAATCTTACTTGGCTTGTTCCTTCACAAAGTCTTCCAACCTACCGACAGTCCGAAGACCCACGGGGTTCCCCTTCCCGCAGAGTCTGTTTCCAGCAGACTCAGGGACCACGGGACAGAAGATCTGCCAGTTGGGTGGGATGGCTGGTTTGGGGTGATACCTATTTTACCTATGCTACAGTATGTGTCAGATATTTGTGTAGATAAAATGAGTTTCACAACATTGTCCTGAGTCTGGCTTAAAGGTCATTTTGGATAAAAGAGTTCACCTGATATGTAAATGCTGATGATATATAAGCAATCCCTGCAAGAAGAGACATTCAGTTCCAAGAGGCCTGTGCTTTAGAAATTCCTTCTGGATTGACACTGCACGCCATCAGACTTGTGCTCTAAAACAATGTTTCTCAATTTTGAGTAGCCCAGTCTGTAGAGTTTTCCCCTGTATCACTTCACTAATAGGCATCCAAACCTGTTGGAAGATCATCATTTCAGCGCTGCACTTACTGATGATTATAACCTATTAGTGCTATAAGAACTATTTTGAATTGTTGTTCACTAACCTTGGTTGCAGCCAAAAAATGTATCTGCCTCTCATTCTGTTACCTTGCATTTGTTTCTGCCTTTTTCAATAAAGGAAGTCTTTCCCCTCGTCTTTTTAATAAGTACAGACATTCCGAAAGGTTCTGCGAAATGTCAGCAAATGTCAAAACGTGGTCAAGATTCAATCAACAGCTCTGTCACGCCTCATTATTCCGGCCGAGTTCGGCTGAAACGAAAGCCGGCAAATGCAGAGGGAACCCCGGCATTAGGGCCCAGATCCCAGCGACTGGGAGGCGTGTTATTGGGAATTTAAACTGCAAGGTGGTATTAGAAACAGCAGATGCCTGTTGTGGCATTGTGAGCGTGGTGCCTGTCATCAGTCAGCCATTGTTCATGCTGTTCAAGCAGGTTTGTCAGCCTTGTCCTGGCAGATGAGACTCTCTGTTGAAGATTAATGAGCTGTCAGCAAAGGCCTATTGCGAAAAAGGAGACAGTGAGGCTGGTTCACAGACTTAATTGCTGTTGGGTGTATGAATCCTTTTGGGGAAGGCGCCCAGAAGGCTCTTCGGCAATGTGCAGCTTTGCACTACGCAGAGATTGGAGGCCCTACAGTGAACTACTGGACCTATGCATGCCTACACATAATTGATCACACTGTAGGTCCCATGCAAAACTACTGCTTTCTGCAGTTTGCAGGTCTATGCAGACTGCAAGCCACATAAAGGCCGCAGGTTCTGTGGATACTGTTGGCCCCTTCCAGATTGCAGGCTCTTTACAGTTTGTAGGGCCCAACTACTATAAGTGTTTTGCAGACTGTATGTCCCATGCACTATAAGTACTTTGTAGACTGTAGGTCTTGTGTATTACAACTGCTTTGTAGACTGTGGGTCCAATGCAGACTGTTGGCTCTTTGCAGACTATAGGTGCTTTATAGACTATGCTTAACAACTACCAAGTAAAGAGAAAACTGAAGAATTGTACATTACTTGGATTTTCATTGATATTGATTTGTACAAGGGCAAAGATTGCTCACCAATGTGATGGTAACAAGATACAGACAGAGCAGTGAGATTAAACACTGTGAGATTAAAACAGGCACATGGTTTGTCTCAATGCTGGCCTCAGATCTTCCTTGCCAGCCATCTGGGGCGATGCTGATCCCACAGAACACCTACAATCTCAGTCAGCTGGGGCGATCCAGGTCCCACACAACACCTACAATCTCAGAATCTGTAATCGGCCAAAAAAATAAAACCCCAGCCTCACTGCCGAGAAGGACAATAGAATATCAGATTTGCCATGGCAACAGTGGTTCATAACCAGTCCACAAAATTTCGGCATTGCGGATGTTATTTCATCATGTTTGGGTAAGGAGCGATGTTTTGTCAGTTTTATTACTTTCAGATGAAATTTGTCGGGTATCTTTGACTCACACTAAACGTTAATATCTAGCACGTCTGAGACGTTCTGCTGTAGTCATGAGTTCTTGTATTAGACTTCAGCAGTCATCCCGATGAGAATGGCAACGTTTTTTCTGGGGGGGATAGGGTGAAATACCAAGGCTTGGCAAGTCATTAAGAGTAATATCTCAGGCCGGTATGAGGGTGTCACTCGAGGTAAAACACCCAGACAGATGAGGGTGGGGCCATTAAGAGTAGAATACCCAGGTTGGAAGGGTCACTAAGGGAAAAATTCCCCAACCGGGGGGGTATGGGGGGTCATTACATGCTCTCTCATGAACGTTTGTTAGGGATTTAGCACAGCTGTCTAAGCACATCAGGAAAGTCAAAATAATGTAATTTTATCTCTGCTTCTGTCTGAAAAGCCAAACTCGGTGTAATGAAACTGCGCCTTCAGTATTCCAGAGAGCGAGGGAGTGGAACTAGACCTCATTTCACTGGGCTGTTCCCAACCAGCCACTTCAAAGCGACTTAGCGTCTAGGTGAACTCTCCCACGTTAGCATGTAATTTCATTTTCTCAATTCATTTACTAGTGAGCAATCAGCCACCTGAATGCCTCCTCTGAAGCTTTCAAGCAGCGACGTGCAAAAACAACAAATTCAACAATTATGCATGTGAATTTGAAATACGCAACAGCACTAAGTTTTATGATGTATTGAGAGCTCATTCGCATAAACACGTTTTCATTTGCGTGCATCACAGTAAGGGCCGACAGCATACAAATTTATTGTACAGGCAAAGGTGTGTGAACAGCTATTTTTTAACGTTTGCGTCGGTTTGCACACAGTCTAGCTCCGTGATTAGGACACCGTTGCCACGCTGTAACAGGACGTCGGTTTTCAGCGGTTGCTAAGTAACGCACAGCCACTGTACTGACATCAATCGAATGGCCGGCTTGTCGCCCACAAACCCAGAGTTTTGCCAGATACTCTGTAAACAAGTTTTAACAAGAAATACTTAATGAGCATCTCCTCCGTTCCCTAAAGCGAATATAAAGAATATGCAGAGAGGAAAGCAAGAGGCAGGTTCTTTTTGTAACATCATCCTTGTATTATCCCAAACCCTCAGTTAGCTCATTAGCAGAAGGGTCTCTCAAAACATCATCAAATTAGTAGAAGTTTATAGTTATGTTGCTTTACCATAGATCAGTACTCGACAGATGTGCATCATTCCTGTTTTAATGAGTAGCAAAAGGTGGTGAGTGAGCAATTTTGCACTATTAATTTGTTTTAGAAATCATTTGTACTCCTGTAGTAACAGTGCTTTTTTTGTGTGGGGTTGCTTATGATGTCATCGCAGACTATGACAACGCTCTTCTGAAATGATTTCATATTTTCCTCATGTCATACAGCTTCTGTGCCTTTTATCCCTCATCCAACTTGTCGCAGAGTCGCGGCAAGGCTGTCCGAGGAAGAACAGGGCACAGAGCAGGGCAACACCCTGGATGGGGTGCCAGTCAGTAGCAGGGCACATGCGACGGCCAGCTATAGGGACACCTATTCATGTAATCATATCTCTTGCAGTAGAGCAGAATAGCTGAAGAATCCCACTGAAACATGGGTCCTTTGCTCTGATGATAAAATGCACACCTTCGGAGAAGCGGCACCCGCGTCTCCTGGCAGGTAGCATGTGGCTGAATTAAAGGTGCATTAAATATGGAAGCAGCTGGCAGCAAAGCCACACATCTGGGCTGTTCATGCCTTATTCATGCCAGCAGTTGGTCTGAGCGATACGAGATGCAAACTGGTTTCCCAGCAGCCGCCGGAGACTCATCGGAGATGCTTCCACTGCGCTACGTTTATCTTGAAGAAAGGAGCACAAGACATCACACAGTTTCACAAAAGACTTCCACACAGTCACTGTACGTGAAAAGTTTGATCTACATGCCGATATTCTGCTCCGGGCTCATAATACTGGTCAAGGGCCTTTTTTTTGTAACTCAGCTTGTTGTATAGTGAGGTAAATTTCCCTAAAGATAACTGGAATCTATTGACTGTTTACGCAGTTGGATGACACCTTTGGCAGCAATTAAAAGTGTTCTCAGCTTCATACCTACAGCTGACTTTAAGCCTGGGGAACCTGTCACACTTTGAGAGTTTTCTTATGCACTCTACTCTTTGAGCTCACTTCAGCCCTGTAGCTGAAGCTCACATCAACCATAAGCCCAGAAGCAGTCAGTCTAACTCTTACAGTTCACCCATCAGCCCTACACCTAAAGCTCAAATCAAACCTAAATGTAGAACTTGACACTTAAGGCCTATTCATAATCCATGCATGCAGATGTGTGTGTGTGTGTGTGTGTGTGTGTGTGTGTGTGTGTGTGAACGCTTACGGCGTGAATGACATAAATGCGGTTCTCTGCAGTCGAACGCGTGCAGCATCAAGATTTTGTGCCTGCGCAGTCACCGGCCACACTGGTCCTCAACCACAAAAACACAAACATCACAGACAAGTTTAAAGAACATCTCTGTGAAGACGTTTGGTGTTATAGACATTTGTATGACCCAACATGTTTGAATTATCCATCTTCTGTAACCGCTTATTCTATTCAGGCATGCAGGGGGTCTGGAGCCTAACCTGGAAGCAATGGGCACGAGGCAGGGAACAACCCAAGATGGGGGGGTAGCCCATCGCAGGGCACACTCACAGCTACAGGTAGGGAACAACCCAGGATGGGGCACCAACCCATCGCAGGGCACACTCACAGCTACAGGCAGGGAAGAACCCGGGATGGGGCACCAACCCAT
>JAODJX010000053.1:6140037-6156010 GCA_026776945.1 Isichthys henryi | reverse complement strand
CCCCCCCCCCCCCCCCCCCCCCCCCCCCCCCCCCCCCCCCCCCCCCCCCCCCCCCCCCCCCGACGAGGGCAGTGTCAGGGGGGTCGAAAAGCCAGGGCTTTGATGGAGATGTCAAAGGACAATGACAGGCTGACAAAGAAGCTCAGGTCTGAGGCTTTAGTTGTGCTTCAGTGTTGATGGAAGCGATATCTTCACTGCAGGTAGCCAGTGCCTTGTGTTTGTTTTAACTTGCTTACCAGTTGATACTCTAGCACCTATTTCCGAATTATATTTCTTAATGTCTTGGGATACATTTTACATATTTTATTCTTTCTGTTTTGGCTTAAGTTTCTGTCATTTATACCAACTGCGTATTAGAAGTAGAATTCAGACGAAAACGGCAGACCCCTGAATATTGTTTTTGTGTACTAATGACTGTAAATATTCGCGAAACTTCTGTACCTTTTTATGTATTTCATTGCATGCAATTTTGTTTCCGGAAAATGTGAGTTATTTCTATTTCTAAACTGAGATTTTAAATAACTTTGTGTTTGAAAGGTGAGGTAATATCTGCCCGAGTGGTTTAGCCTAGAACCCACAACTCAGTCAGTAAGATGCTCTTCATAAACAAACATTCTGGGTAACTGTGGCCCGAATTACAGCCCCCGTTTGCTCCCAGAGCAGCGTGTTGCTTGTCAGCCTGGGAAGGCATCATGGTTAGATGGAAAACCTGTCATTTAATCAGAACCAGGTTTGATGCGGCTCCCCTGTGTAGTTGGGCAGGTTTAATGCCATTTAACCTGCTGCTGGAAACCCCATAATAAGCTCCTGTGCAGTGAAAAATGTTGAACTCTGCACAGGAGCTGATACGTCCATTAGAGACTGGGCGATTGAGCAGAGCAGACCACTACGGGAGGGGTGGGTGGAGTCAGGCAGAGACACAGTGTGAAAGTTTGCTGGTGGGTTTGGGAGGAATGTCTCAGATCTTGCTAGGGGGTCTCCCTTCCCGTCGCCATGGTTACATGCCTCACATGTGACAGCCCACTCCGGCCTACTGCCTGCCAGAGCCTGATTGAGCTCATGCAGTGTAACCGTGCGGTCGTACCAGGCTCTCGCCATGATATTTACATGTGGTTGAGCTGTTCCATTCTGATTTCCAGGGGTCAACTCAATTTTGGTTATTTTGAAAGGCAAAAGGTATAGCCAAGTTTGGGACTTGGGTGTTTATGGGTATGTTATATTTCATTAACATGCACTTTTATCCAAAGCACGATGTATTTTTGAGAGAATACATCTCAGTACATCACATAATGCTCTTCTATCCCAAATCTAAAATCACGAAGTCATATAATTTTCAGTAGCTAACTGTCTTCCTCTTTCTCCTTCAGCTTCGACACCAGCAGTGGAGCCTCGTTATGGAGAGCGCAGTGCCATCCGACAGGGGCAATTATACCTGCGTAGTGCAGAACAAGTACGGCACCATCAGCCACATCTACCAGCTGGATGTCGTGGGTAAGGTCACGTGACCGGCACGGCCCAATCACTTTACTCGAAACAGGGACTAAAGTGCATGAGCTCCGTAAGTGAAGGAGCAGACAGCCACGGCTTTGGGTGATACCCAAACACAACACCGCCTCCCTGAAGGTAGCCATGATCGTGTTACAACGTTCCTTGGCCTCAGAGCAACTGAAAAGCTCAGCTTCAGGGCCAAGTATCTCACCGGTGTACGAGCGGTTCTCTCCACATTGTCAGGAGGTGTTGCTGGGGGTTTTCCAAGTTGATGAATGCTAACGAGGTGTCCACACCCCCCTTCCCCCCCCCAGAGCGATCTCCTCACAGGCCCATCCTCCAGGCAGGCCTCCCGGCCAATCAGACGGTGGTAGTCGGCAGCGACGTCGAGTTCCACTGTAAAGTATACAGCGACGCCCAACCACACATCCAGTGGTTGAAGCACATCGAGGTCAACGGCAGCCGCTACGGGCCCGACGGCGCGCCCTATGTCAACATCCTGAAGGTACCCTAGCCTCCCTCCCGGAATTGGCTCTCCAGGAGTGGCTGAGTGGAGCAATTCGTTGAGTTACGCTGAAGTTTGCTTCATCCACAGTGTTTTCAAAGACCTCAGTGCTTTTCTTAATCTTAGACCCCGTAAACCCTAAAGCAGTCCCAGCTCACAGTCACTTGTTGTTCCGTACATATGGTGATAATAGTGTAGGGCTGCAGTCTATTATTTCTATAAGAATAAAATGCATATAGCTGTATCAGTGGTGTCCTGAGTATATACGAGGTTTTAGATTAAGTCTAACCTCTTACCTATGTTTGACTAAGCTGGGGTTATTACTAGATGTGGCATCTAAAGCAGTATCGTGTGATATCCCGATTAAGCCTAATTAAGAGGTGGTTTGGAGTGAAAAGTGGATTTCACTGCCGGTCCATAGCTTAGGACCTCTGGATTAAAGGATTTTTAAAGTCTCGAGATCTTCGGCTTTAATTGTTTTTCCTCATCTCCCTTAAGCCGACCCTCGAACGCCAGTTAGCGTTACAGGCGTGGGGGTAAATCCCTCTTATTTTTAAATATGGAATTGCTCCTTTAGAAGTGAAGGGCCTGTTTTCTTTCCCAAGCAACGCCGGCAGAGAGCACATCTGGTTTGGAGCACGCTAACCGCCGGGGTGGCGGCTCGGGGGCCATCAGTGAGACATGGCCCCACGTGTAGGAGGAGGTCCCCGCCGCGGAAAAACTGAGCGGCACAGAGAGGGCTGAGCCAGCAGAGCGGCCCCCGCCCCCGCGCCCGCGGACCGTTTTAGATCCACATAATTGGAGCAACATTTACCGGCGACTTGCCGTCACTCTCCTCTGCTCATATGGGCCCACATTGTATTTTTTTAAAATGTGAACGAAGCATTTTGTAGCCGCCGGGTCATCGGGGGGGGGGGTGCACAGGGAGCAGGCCGATAAAGGAAAAATGTTGTTTCAGCTAATTTGACAGCAGAGGCGCTAGCGTGTGACTGTGCGCACCCCTCTGTCGCGTCTACAGCAAGCACGCTCGGGTCTACAGGAAACACGCTCGGGTCTACAGGAAGCACGCTCGGGTCTACAGGAAGCACGCTCGCATCTACAGGAAGCACCCTCGGGTCTACAGGAAGCACGCTCGGGTCTACAGGAAGCACGCTCGCGTCTACAGGAAGCACGCTCGGGGATAGAGGAAGGAAGCATGCTCGGGTCTACAGGAAGCACGCTCGCGTCTATAGGAACCACTCTCGCGTATACAGGAAGCACGCTCGGGTCTACAGGAACCACGCTCGGGTCTACAGGAAGCATGCTCGGGTCGGCAGAAGGTAGAAGCTCAAAGACTCTCGCAGTCATACAGCAATGAGCCTCCTCACTACAACGGTCTAGAGTCTCCACAAACTGGACAGTCCGACTGATAATATTAATGGAAGTATAATTTGGTTAGTTATTTATACAATACTGGCAAATTAGAGACACCAGTCAGCCTAACTGCATGTCTTTTGACTGTTCAAGATGACAGTGCAACCTCCAGACACACACACACACACACACACAATTGTATTCATATTTTTGTGGGGACAATCCATTCATTTCTATCATTGTTGGGGTATTCTAATCCCAACAGTGTCAACTGTAACCATGACCATAAGTAACCAAACAAAATACAATACTTTTGGTATTTTTAGTTTTTGTATTGCAGTCACACAGTTTTATAAAATTGAATTAAAATGGTCCCAACGACATTAGAATAACAGGTTTTTATTACATTCTGTGGAGTATTTGGTCCCCACAATGCAATGTTTACATAATCTACACAAAACACACACGCACACATGAAATGGGATTCAATCAAACAACTGAAGAGGTGCTAGTCTATAGTGCTAAACCACTATACCGCCCTTAAAATTTGGTTCAGGCACAGACAAGAATTATTATGCTAATTTGTAGCATACTGTGTTATGAATACAGTGTTTCCAGTGTGTTCTCCTTGAGCGATGTCAAAACTGACCATGATCAGATAAAGTGTGAAGAGCCTGACTGGAACATGTGATGTACTGAAGTTCCCGCTGTGGTTGTTTTCGGGGCTCCCTCGTCTGTCTGAGTGTTTGTATGCCTCGCACCAGATGAAAACATGGACCGCCAGAAGACTGCAGGCCTCTCGGCCGTCTGTCCCCCCACAGGCTGCCGTCGCTCACCCCTCTGTGTGTCCCTACAGACTGAGATCAGTGACCGCACCGAGACCCTTGTGATGCTGGATCTGTTCAATGTCACAGAGGAGGATGGAGGCAAATATGGCTGCCGGGCCGTTAATTTTGTAGGAAAATCAGAGAATTCCTTCTGGCTTTTTGTAAAATCAGGTAAAGGACCCCAGGTCCATTCATGTACCCCAAAACTTGCTCTCTCCACACCCTTTTTTGCAGCGCTTGGTGGGTTTGGATCCCTGTCCCTGGGTAGCTCTTTGTTTCCACCTGGCTTAGGGGTCTCTTGCTCACCAGTGAAACAGCCTCTCCCCCGCCCCCCCCAGCTCACCGCAACCACCACCACTAGCACTGAAGTCAACGTGCAGCAGATGATTCATGCACCTGCCCACTTTAGCAGCTGCTGGATCGAAGCATCTTGAGCTTGTAAGTAGGGCATAGCCTCTAAGAGCTCCGCTGCTCAGCACACATCGATCTTCATAGATCGTGCTCTGCAGCCAGATGGATCCCCGTAACACCTGGTGTCTCTGCAGTGGGTGGATAACCGGTGGTGAACAAAGCCAGTCTTCCACCTTCCACTTCTGATGGAACAGCTGAGTAAGATAAGCGCTGTCAGTGGAATGGGGAGACAGGCTTTGGGTGGGACGGTTTCCCCTTATGTAGTGCTGGTGGGAGTTTTACGTGCATAAAAATGTTCGGAAGGCAGAACGAAAAATGATGGGTTGAGTGTGATAACCAATCAGATTGTAAAGCAGGTGAGTACAAGCAACTAGAGGAGGCGAGACAAAGACATCCGAGCAGTTGGTCCTGTCACCTCTAGTTGCTTGGACTCACCTCTTCTATGATCTGATTGGTTATCTCTCTGAACCAATCGCTTTTCGTTCTGGTCTCAGAACATTCAAGTGTAAGTAAAACTCCCATGAGCTTAAGTAGTAGGGAGTGCGCTGTATAGAGCTGTGTGAAGCTCTTTCCAGAAATGTCTTTGTGGCGCTTCAGTTTGTGGAGTTCTCT
This sequence comes from Isichthys henryi, assembly GCA_026776945.1. NCBI lineage: Eukaryota > Metazoa > Chordata > Actinopteri > Osteoglossiformes > Mormyridae > Isichthys > Isichthys henryi. Next base: position 6,150,814 of record JAODJX010000053.1, on the reverse strand, counting down.
GTAGGAGTCCTCCCAGCCTCTAGGTGGTGCTTCACTGGTTGCCCCTGCGTTTGAGTAATTGCTCTTAGCTTCTCTATGGTGCTTTTACTGGGTAAGGCTCTTTCCAGCCCACCTCTGGGCCAGCTGGGAGTTGGACTCGCTGCAGTTTTTCTGCTGTACCCTGGTGATTGCTCTGGACCTTCTCTTGGTGTGGGGATACTCTTCCTTTTTGGGAATCCACGCTTATGAACTGTCCTCTTTCCCCCTCTGTCTCCCCTGTGTCCCAGACGGCCGGAATAAACAACACGGATAAGGAGCTAGAGATTCTGTTCTTGACCAACGTGTCCTTTGAGGATGCAGGGGAGTACACTTGTCTAGCGGGGAACTCTATTGGGTACACTTACCACTCTGCATGGCTGACGGTGCTCCCAGGTATACATCCTCTCCCAATGCCTTCCTCTTCCTCCTTTCTACGTGCCATTTCTGGTCACCGTTTACATTTCCACTGTAATATTTTATCATTGTCAACGTGATTACCTATAACATATGGGTTTCTAATCACTCTTATAATAAAGCTAAGTCCATGTAAAGAATGTGCTGGTTCAAATGTATTGATTTCTGTGAGAGAGGAATAGTTGAAAACAACAGTGTACCTTCTTAGTACCCACCGGCATTGATAAATGAATGACTGAAAATGAGCCGAAAATGAATCTCGGAGTGAAAGTGAAACCACATGAGATATCAAATTGAGTGATGTTTATTCTCTCTGAGCAATACTGAGTTTAATTGTATTTAACAGACCAAATATAATGAAAAAAATGAATCGGTATGTACTTTTAAAATTCTCTTTGTTTCTGTAAATGGTATAGGGACACCAAATATGTACAGCTGGGTACAATTTGAGTACTATTTTTAACTACTCCTCTCCATTATTAAAGTCATAAAAAGTATGTTGAGCATCCATGCAAAACAGATTCTTTCGTTCTTGTTGACTGATCTGATGGACGTTTTGGAAAGTGACGAGACTCTGACTTGAACTCTGACCCCGGCAGCCGTGGATGAGGCTGGTAAGGACGACGACTACGCCGACATCCTGATCTACGTGACTGGCTGTGTGCTCTTCATCCTCACCGTGGTCATCGTCATCCTGTGCCGCATGAGGATGTCCACGCAGAAGACGCTGCCCAGCCCTCCTGTGCAGAAACTCTCAAAGTTCCCTCTCAAGAGACAGGTAACAGAAAGTAGATACAAGGTTCCTTGACATTTAATCCCCTTCCCTACGTCCCGGCACATTCCGCCATCTTGACGGTTCTCTCTTGATAGACACAAGGTCCGTACATGCATTCCAGTTCCACACCTTTGACCTGATCCCAAACAAACAATGCAAGCATGAACTCTACTGACATACTCAAGTGCACTTATGACATCAAGTAAATTCATTAAAAGAGAAAGTGATACGAATTAAGCATCCTCCCAAGCAACAACGTAACAAGGTATTACAATCACCATTCTGGGCAAGGGGCTGGATGTGATTTGCTGCTTTTGTTTTCAAAGTTTTGACCCTCTACCAGTGCAAACATGTATTCCGTGGTATGAGCACCTTCAGGGTAAATTCCTTCTGTTTTTAGTACATTAGCAGAATTATTACTGCATGTATGGCTCCTTGAGATGAGTGATGTAACACCTGACACAGAATCCAAGGTGTGGTAGGAAAGCCTGCTCTTTCGGGAGCTTGTTTGGTTTGTTAGGCTCCACAGGGGCATCTCTGACAGGGCGTGTGGGAGATAAGGCAGGTAAGGGAACATGTCCATATCTGAACACCTCGAGAGATTGTGCAAGACTCCCCAGGCATTCCTAACAGAAGTACGGCCCAGTGGGGAATCTGTGCCGAATCTCAGGCAACTCCATCGGTCTGTTTGTATGTAGCTTACACTCATTGCCATCAGGTGATTCTTAAACTTTATGCTAATATTCCTCTAGGCACAAACTTAATATAAATTTGATAATATGCAGTTGAAAGCATAAATTATAGATCCATCTACCCAAACATCCACATAGGTTCCCACCCTAAGCCCTACACTATTTCAGGCTCTGCATCTAGCTGCGTTTTTCAGATTATAGAACAGTATCTTTTTCTTACACCCAAGCAGGTGTCCTTGGAGTCCAACTCGTCCATGAATTCCAACACCCCATTGGTCAGGATTGCCCGTCTGTCATCCAGTGATGGACCAATGCTAGCCAACGTGTCAGAACTGGAGCTCCCCGCGGATCCTAAATGGGAGTTCCCCCGAAACAGGTGAGGCGAGAATAGGGTAATCATGCAAACCTGTTTTGGTAAAAATGGCCAGTTCCTTAACGTAATGTTTCTTCGTCCTGGGCAAGAATTTCATGCTCCATGTCTCTGGCTGGCTTGATGATCTAAGGTAGTAATTCCCAATCTGGTCCTCAGGGACCCCCAGACAATGCATGTTTTTGCTCCCTCCCAGCTCCCAAAAAGCATAGACTATCTGCAGGTCCCAAAGGACTGGATTGGGAAACACTGATCTAAGGCAGTTATAGTATGAGATACAGTGTGGTGTAGCCAGTGGACTGGGGCTCAAGGGATCCATGCTCAATTGCTTTGGTCTGGTCCCCTTTTTCAGGCTAACACTAGGGAAACCACTGGGCGAGGGCTGCTTTGGGCAGGTGGTCATGGCCGAGGCTATTGGGATTGACAAGGAGAAACCCAACAAGCCCCTGACAGTTGCTGTGAAGATGCTGAAAGGTGGGTGTCAGGGCAGACGATTTACAAGACTTATGGAGCTTATTAATGAGCATACAAATCAGAGGCTACACTTAACCTCCAACAGAGGATTTACAAGGTCCAGTCAGTGTAGGCTAAAGTCAAACAAGTAGGTCTCTTTTAAATTCCAATAGGCTAAGCACCTTTATGAGTCATTTAATCAGGAATCTGAATTATTCATGAAGAATCTTTTATTCCCCAGAGTAGAATGAGGCCCTCTAGTAAAATTAGAGCAATATCTAGATAGGTCTTTTGCCAGATTTCTAGGCTCCTATCTACTGCAATACCAGTCGATCAAAGAATTAATCTCTAATCCACTATGATGCTTTGACATGTTGTGACTGCTGAACCATTCAGTAAATGATAGCTGTTTCATGAGCAGCAGCTTAATCAGATATAATAGAATTTCCTTGCTAATGTTATAGGCCTGTGCTTCTAATAATAATAACCTAAATGCATCAGCGCAAACTCCAAGTTAAGAGAATGAGATCCTTGTGGTCCTTTGGTGGAGATTCTTCTATTTGTTTTGTGCAGCCGAGCTTTCCTGTAGTTTCTTGTCTGCATTTCTACATGTTCTTAGAGGCTGCTAAAGTGAACACTAGGGTTTATCATTTTGTTTGCCCCCGGGTCTTTTCCAGATGACGCCACTGACAAAGACCTGTCAGATCTGGTGTCGGAGATGGAGATGATGAAGATGATCGGGAAGCACAAAAACATCATCAACCTTCTGGGAGCCTGCACTCAGGATGGTAAGAGCGGAGGTTTTCAGCTGCTGACAGAGCTTCCACCTAAGGCCAGTAGGTACACATACCAGATAACACGCTCAAACATATTACACAGAGAAAGAGACCTCAGACTACAAAAAAACTCAGAGCTGTGTATCGTTATTGCCACGTGGCTTTGGTTTATAACATCTTTCACGATGACTGTTTCACTTACAAGCGAAATATGAGCGTAATCCCAGCCGAAATGCCCTCCTAGTTTTTTGTCACTTTCGGTCTCTTTCTCAATGGGATCAGAAGCCAAGAGGTAAGCCAACTGTAGCAGGAAGTGCAGCTACCAAGACAACCACTTTCAAGGAGACACCTAAGTGATGTTTCCCATGGATCTGAAAGAGCTTTCTTGGAAACCATTATACCGAAACCGGAGCTTCAGGGTGGTGTGGTCCCTTGAGCTTATTTGGTCTTCATCTCCTTGCTGTCCTGCATTTCACCCTTATCCAGGCCCCCTGTACGTGCTGGTGGAGTTTGCTGCCAAGGGGAATCTTAGGGAGTATCTGCGGGCACGCAGACCTCCCGGCATGGACTACTCTTTCGACACCTGCAAGACGCCCCATGAGCAGCTCACCTTCAAGGATCTAGTATCCTGTGCCTATCAGGTGGCTAGAGGGATGGAGTACCTAGCCTCTCAGAAGGTCTGTATGCCCCCAGAGATATGCATCAGTGGTATTCAGTGTTGGGCATTTCTGGTTCAAGAACTACAAATCCAGACCAAAATTTTGTTTCTACCAACAAGTTGAGTACTCTGTGACTGTGACTCTTTGTACTCAACTGGTTGGTAGAAACAAAATCTTGGTCTGGATTTGTAGTTTCTGAACCGGAAATGCCCAGCATTGGTTGTATGCCATTATTTTCAGTGCTGGGTTGGTGTGCTACGTTAAGGACGGGTGGATGGGTGAAATCACAATTTAAATTATCATTTAGTTCCAGGAACATTTGGGGGTTAAAAGCCTTGATCAAGGGCCCAACGGTGACATCACTCTCCTGGCCTGGGATTTTCAGAATTTTGAAATTATGATTTCTAAAAGAAATATACTTATGTTCGAGGTGCTGAATGAGTGCAATGTTCTGTATTTGAAGGAGCTCAAAGAAGATTAATGCTTTTAATCTTATATTGGATTTTATTGGATATAACCTCTTTATCTCCTGTCTTAACAGTGCATTCACAGGGACCTGGCTGCCAGGAACGTCCTTGTGACAGAGGACAACGTTATGAAAATCGCAGATTTCGGTCTGGCCCGGGACGTGCACAACATCGACTACTACAAAAAGACAACGAACGTGAGTAGATTTCCATGCATGCAGCTAGAAACTGATAATACTGGCCAGTATATCTGAAAACGGGGCGAAAATTCAACGTTTATGAAAAAGTACAGTGCCCCAAAATTGGGAAGAGACAGCACCCATCTCAATAGCGTAAAGTTGACTGTAGGCAGACACTTAGGCCAAATTCAACAAATTTATAACAGGTAAAGAAAACCCACCTCTTATAACGAGTGTAAATCACATCAGTACACCCATGCATACTAAAGAAGAGTACATGAGTAGCATCAGAAGCGTACTTCTGATTCTAGGCCCTTCCTGCCCAATTTCACATATGATTATACGTATTTAAGACCCCCTGTCACATGCTGCCCCCCCCCCAACCCCAGGGTATCCATGTGGGTAAAACATGCAGTTAAAAGTGGCCCACATGAAACAATAGAGTCAGTGTTCTTCCATTATTAACCTCAGGTGGTGGTGTTCATGTGGTAAGATGGTGTCTTTTTGTGGGCGTGCCCACTAGCCTGTAATGCGATCCGACTGGTTATTATGGGGTGGAAGATGATCGCGAGGGGGGTTAAGCTGGTGCCACTGGCCATTGTAAAGATGTTTGACCCAGGCCTCCCCCGTTTGTGTTTTGTTTCAGGGTCGGCTACCTGTGAAATGGATGGCTCCGGAAGCTCTGTTCGACCGGGTCTACACGCACCAGAGCGATGTGTGAGTTTGGGCAGGGGCCGGCTGCCCTGCTGCTTATGCCAGCGACCCCCTCTCCCCTGCTCACGTCCCCACGGGCTGTCCCAGGTCATGGCAGAAAAGGAAAAACTGTAAATAGGATTATTTCACCATCCCGGACCATACCTACGTGCAAATGGACGTGCATGGGGCCTGTTCTACCCTCCCGTTTATCATTTTGATTTAACTGGGTCTCTCCCCCCCCCCCCGCCAGCCCCGGTCCTCTTCACGCGCCTGCAGATCCGCTGCATCTTCCCCTGTTTCCAGTTGATACAGAAACGCTGATTATTCAGCCGAAACATACACTGCAATAGTGTATCTCAAAGGTCGACTTTAAACTGTGATGAATACGCATTAGCCATCCTTTTTTAATTAAACATTAGATGCTCACTATGCAAAATAACTCATAACAGACCGACGAGAGTGAGCAGTTAGTGACATGGCCAACTTGTCCGTCCATCCATCTTCCAACTACTTATTCAAATCCCGGGAGGGGGGGGGGGCTGGCTTGGAGCCAATCCCAGGCAGCACAGCACTTTAGGCTGGGGTGCATCGCAGATGGGATGACGGTAGACTAATGAGAAGTCCAATTTCCTCCAACATGCATGAAGAATTGGTGCCGCTGGAGTAGAGAACTGGGCTCACGAAGGGGCCATTCTGGCTGAGCATTCTGGGTAACGACGAGTGGCTCTTCTCCTCCACAGCTGGTCCTACGGAGTGTTGCTGTGGGAGATCTTCACGCTGGGGGGCTCGCCCTACCCAGGCATCCCAGTGGAGGAGCTCTTCAAGCTGCTGAAGGATGGACACCGCATGGAGAAGCCGGCCAACTGCACCCACGAGCTGTGAGTGGCCTCGCATGACCACACCCACCAGTCCAATAAACGAGACAGAGAAGGACGCCGCGTGGGTGCTAAAGGTGGACATGTCGCCCCCTACAGGTACATGATCATGAGGGAGTGTTGGCATGCCGTGCCCCTGCAGAGACCTACCTTCAAGCAGTTGGTGGAAGACCACGACCGCGTCCTCTCCATGGCCTCCGCTGACGTAAGTCACTCACGGGCACCTAATGACCACTTGTACCCCCCCCCCACCCCCCCCATGAAGTTTCCTATTTATGCGTCCGCATCGCTCAGAGATCCTAAAAAAAACATGTCTTCTGCTTTCTGTGGTGTCCTGCTGCTTGACAACTAGTACCGTTGGCACACGGTTGACACCCGACCCCCTGATGGCCGGTGCTTCCCCTTGAAAATCTCATGCCCAGCTGTCAGATTTATTCAGCCGTCGACCCGGGTCTCATGGTCGCCTCTCAGACGCTCCGGGTTCACCTCAGCTTAGCGACGTCTCCGGTCCAGCTCAGTGCACGGGTTCCATAACCAGAACCCCTTGCTTATTATATGCACTGCCGGCTCTCTGGCACTTCATTAAAATCTGTGCCATATTCCCCAAAAATTCCTCCTTGATCTTCCGCCGTAACACATCTCCGTATTTTGTGCTTCCTTCCTATCTGTCTGTGTTAATTATCCCACTGTGTAAGCTGATATAAATCCTACTGTCTAATTAAGCTATGAAGAGAGAGGGCGGTAAGAGACCATGGCTGCTGATCCAGAAGTTTAATTTTAAAGTCCTAAAATGGGCTCTGAGGCTCTACCTCCCAGTTACATCACCTGACCTGCTTGAGTTATGAATCCTAAATAAATACTTACTATAAATCGCTAGGCCGTACCTTAAGTATGTTAAATATTCAGCGCAGAAGATTATAAATAATGTGGATTATAATGATTATTTTAGTGTTGCACTAGATTTTGTGTATTTAGCAATCCAGTCTCCGGTTTTTAAGAAAGAGACAGAAAACGCAGTGAAAATATAGTGACCGTATGATGCATTAGCGCCCAATTAGTGTAGCAGCGAGAATCTGCTGGTGTCACAAGAGCCAAAGCTGTTCTCGTGAGTTGATTTTCAAAAATAAAAATGTAATTTTAAAATATAGATTGCGTATACACACATATGTACATCTATGCAGCGTCCAGCACATGGTCAAGGTAACAGGGTGGGAGGTATGGGGGGGGGGTTGGAGTCTGTCCCAGGCACCATTAGGCACATGACAGGGGAACACTGTGAACAGGACACCAGTATATAAACATATTCTCCCACAATTCATGCGGTGCAGCTCATATTTTCTGGGTGAGCTTGTACACTGCAGTCTTTCTGGATCTGTATTGACCATTACTTAGTGGATGGATTGTTTAGTTCAGATCTAGAAAGTTCAGGTCCAGCCAGTACAAATCCAGATCGAGATTTTATTTCAACCAACCAATTACGTATAAAGAGTCACAGTCACACTCAGTGCCCAACTGGTTGGTTGAGACAAAATCCTGGTCTGGATTTGTACTTTCTGGACCTGAACTTTACAAATGGAATGGCATTTACATACAAATACTCATACAGCTGATGGTATCTGACACTTCTACAAAACCATTAGGCTTCCCTCAGCTACTGTGTCCTCCACTATTCCCATTTATATTTTGTCATCATGATGACCATCTCCTTATTCAGGCACTCGGAAGCCTCTGTAGCCTCTGTCGGATTTAATAACCAACATCAGTGGCAGTTATCACTGCACCTGCATAATTCATGAAATAAAATAAATGATCATTGTACCGCCATCTTGAAATGTTACCAAAAAATGGTACAATTCTAATCCAAAGTGTATCATTAACATAAACTGCCAGAATTCATTTAAATTAGGGGTTTGCCGGTATGTAAATAAGAATGTTTTAAATGCAAATGTGAGTGGCTGTGATTATCAGGAGAAACACTGTTAATGTATTGAGTTATTATTTTTTAAGTATGTCTGCTGTCCGGACCTCAGGAGTACGTGAGATGCATGGATTTGCTGAAAGTAATGATTGAACAGCAGGTGTGCATGTGTCAGAAATATCAAAAATGAAAATCGATATTTTCTTTTTAGTAGGAAGGTTAAAAGTAAAACCTCACTGGGAATGAGTTCTTCTCCAAGGTAAAATCATTCCTCGCGTGTTTAATGTATTTTGGGGACACAAACCTTAAGTACAAAGCACCCGATTAATGTGCAAACCGCACAGATGACAGAAAGCTTTCCGTGATCCCTGACACACACACAGTGTTGCCTCTAAAATTATTAAACGAACATAAGGTGTGTCAGACTGTTGTGTATTTAAGCAATAAGCTGTTCAAATATTGAACATGGAGGTGCCAAAATCTCTTTACTGGGAAGCCAGTCGTCATGCAGTAGGTTCAGACCTGAGGTTTCTGAATGTCGGTGTGTGTGACTTGTGTATTTCTGTGACTGTGGTCCCCTGACTGCCCGCGAGGTGACACTGCACCTGCTGCTTCCTCACAGGACTACCTGGACCTATCGGTGCCCTTCGAGCAATACTCCCCCACCTGCCCAGACTCCAGCAGCTCCTGTTCCTCCGGGGATGACTCTGTGTTTGCCCATGACTCTCTACCGGAGGAGCCGTGTCTCCCCAAACATCACCAGAGCAACGGTGCCCTCAGGACATAGACTCCTCCACAGCGCCCCCTAGTGCTGCCCGCCAGCACCTGCACCCACCCGCTAGCCAAGAGTTCGGCGGTCGCCGTCACACTTCTTGCAGCTCCTCTACCTTCACGGCCTTGTGGATCCCTCCACACCTCTCCATAGAAAGGCACCAGATGTCGGTTTTGAAGGAGCTCGTATTCCAAGCTCAGAATTAAGATTCCTGTCTTCTCATCCTCACCTGTTTCCCCTGACCCTGACCGGTTATACTGAAGCCATTCCGTGCCTATACTAGGACAGAGGACAGGGTGCAAAGCACAAGGATGTGTTTCTGATGCTCCGATTCACCGCTCACGAGCTTGGAGTCCTCCGCATGAATGAGGAGAGTCTAGCCTTGTGTCACAGCTTAGCTAGGTCTCCCCCGTCTGTTTTCCTTCACCCCAGCAGCTCTTGGCTGAGGAAGGACATAAAGTTATAGAGCCACCATCTCCTTAATAAAATCACCCAGTCGCTAAGCGCCAGTTTCAGAACGAAACAACACGACAGAGTGAATCCCACAGAGAAAAGCCGAAACTTCAACTCTGAGTGCTACAGTCTATAAACAGGGGTAAATTAATTGTCTAGTATTTTATCAGAAAGTTTGTATTGTAAATATATAAAAGAAACTACGTATCATATTTCTAAAAGTATCAGTGGACTTATGAGAAGTATACGTTTGAAATATGTCATTTTAAAATTAGAGCATTGCAGTCTAGGATACACTGTTGTGATCATATATACATTTAAGCCTTTGAAATATTTCAAAAAAGTTTGACTAATTAACATGTATATTTGTAAAGTTATTTATAGACATAACATATCTGTTCTTAAGGTTTCTAAAAGTTAGTATAGGATTTTTTACTGTAAACAAGGTGATTTTTTTCAGATTTTGATTTTATAACTTATTAACAATAGAAATGAGACGAGATATTTTCTGAACCATTTGATTCTTCTGATCTGATTCATCTTTCTTTTGTTTACAGTTGAAAGAATGTATGAAAAGTAACTTACTGTTGCTTTAATACATCTAAGCAAAATTAATCACCGGTTAATGAAAAACGAGGGAGTGAGAGAGACTGGGAAGCTGATTCTTAGTCAGTTTTGTCCTGGATTGCAGTGTTGATTTTTTGCAATAATTTCGCAGCGGATAAATCTTGAATTTAAGCAGGTAATGACTGTGGCTTGCTGAAAAATGTGGAGGGGGGGGGGGGGGTTGTATCTTGTAAACCCCCAACCAAAGAAATGTGTAGAATAGTTAGAATTGTACAAAAATGTTCAAGATTTAACCACTGCCATCTTGTATGAAGGCATGCATTGTGGTTTAACTTCAAGGAAAGAATTCCACAAAGCAAACAAAGAAAGCTATAACTCTGAATGGTCTTTATATGTGATTTTAACTTAATGCGTTTCCACAGTGAAAGATTTCAAATGCTTTTGTGTCACCGAGCAGAAACTTGAGAGCCCTTTCAGCTCAGTTTAGGGGTCCAAAGACTTTCCGTCTTCTATTTTGATTTTTGGATCCAAATAATATGGTACCGAGGGAGAGTCACTGTTCTTTGCCACATGTACAGGGGCCGAGTCACTGCACTACACTGTGTGTACAGGGGCCGAGTCACTGCACTACACTGTGTGTACAGGGGCCGAGTCACTGCACTACACTATGTGTACTGGGGCAGAGTCACTGCA
>JAODJX010000053.1:6120153-6133578 GCA_026776945.1 Isichthys henryi | reverse complement strand
TTGCTTCCGGGATAGGCTCCGGACCCCCCGCGACCCAGTAAGGATAAGCGGTTTGGAAAATGGATGGATGGATATTTCCTGACTTTTTAATCACTTTCTAGGCCAATATTGTCCATAAAAGTGCTCGAACTCTGGCTTTACCTACCTACCTTTTACTGGTACTGGGGGGCACCCCTCACCCCCCAGGTTCAAACACCTTTAGACTTCTTAGACTCTCATCTCATAGAGATGGTTAGGGTCTATCTGGGGGGAAACCGTTTAAGTCTGGTTTAACACAACTCTGCAATTTATATCAACTTTGTGGACAATTGATGTATGGAAATAACTCTGCACACTGCTGCCAGAGAGAGAATGAAAGGCTTCGCTGAACCGTGGGCCAGAGGAATAATCCTCCCAGACAGGCTGCTCTGCGGCACAGTCGGGGCTCCAGAGGAGACGGTCGTCTGCTGTAATAACAGCTTACAGAGTATTAGCTTCAGTGGTCATGCTTGGAAATAGTGATAAATGGACGAGCGCGTGACCCGCCAAGGTCCCGGACGAGGCCGCCTTCCCGCTAGTGCCGGCAGCTTCCTTATGGTGCAGGGTCTGTCCTAGGCCACCAGGAAGAAGATCAATGCACGGGGCCATGCACAGGGAGACTACCGCCCTCTGCGTAATCACTATAGGGAACTAGGCACAGTGATAGTCAGACTCCACCATTAATTACCGCAGTAATAAATATATATATATATATTACTGTGTGTGTGTATAATTATATACATAATCAGACACTTTTACCCACACCGGCATTTTTTTAGAAAGCAGTGTCAGACAGTCTCTGGGGAAATGAGGGGGCAGGGTCAAAAGCCTTGTTGAGAGTCCCAATTGTAATATCATTCTACTGACCCTGGGATTTGAACCAACAACCTTCTGATTCCCAACGCAACATCCTCCCCCACTGAACCACACACTCCCTTGGAGATGGAGAACACGGTCCAGGGATTGCTTTAGTACTGATACGAGGCACGGCGAGAGAGTTCACGATTACATTGAGGAAAGAAATTCCAGTAAAGCAGTGGGTTGCTCAGCACAGCCTTACAATGATACCCATTTGTTTCTGCTCGATGGCGTTCCCAAACCCTCCCATCATTCCCAGGGTCATCAAAGGACAGGCTACAGGCCAACCCTGCGAAATGCTATTGATTTTATTCCCCCAGTTTGTCCCTGAGATACTTGCTTCGTTACCTGATTTCCAGACACATTTGAAATGCACAAGACAGCTAAATATTTAGTCTGCGAGCTGCGGTGCGATACCCAGGTCAGGCCTTCCGGAGAGTTCCCGGGATTCATTCATCCATTGCTGAAAACCTTCTACTTTCAAGCTCCAATTACCTGGAACAAATTGCCTTGGCGGATCATGAACGCACCAAGACAGGCCTTTTCTGGCAGCACGCTGGCGGTATGGGGTTTGCCCACACCAGCTGTTTTTTTGTCTCGGGGCGTAGTTTAAGCCCTCGTTCCCCAAGTTTCCGCCCATGACACTCTAAATTAGTATTTCATAATAAGCAGAGTTCGCTCAAACTGCTGGTATTTAGGGTCAAACACGGCCAGTTCTGTGAGTAGCACAGAAGCCTGCTTTACAGCATGTGTGTCATACAGGGCAATGACAAAGAAAGATAGGAACAGACATCCAGCAAATGTGGGATCTGGCCCAAACCCTGTGGCCTGCAGAGGACTGATATCACCACGGTGAACCCTAAACCTCAACTCCTCCCTGACCCCAGTCAAGCTCTCCTCAGTTGTCCATCATTTTGGAGAAAAGTATCTGATAAATACATTTAATTATCTTTATGGAGTCGTGTGACTACAGCCTCTTGGATAGTGATGAATTTTCTGCTATTCCGTCCAAGGATGGCTGGGTCTTGTTTGGAATGAAAGTACAGAACAACTCATATAGCTACATTATAAATAGCCAGTCAGGTGACATACTGTGGGAATAATTACCGTAAAGAACCTAAAATTGGGGCAAACATGTAAATGTCCTATGCAGCAGTAAAACGGGCAAGGTCAGAGTTTAAACAGAATTACAGTCGGGCTCAGTATGTCCTCTTGGGAGGCTAAGGAAGGTTTATGGGGTTCCTGAACCTGCTTGAGGCTATGTGGTGATATTCTATTTCGGCTTCCTCAGTACATGTAACACAAAATCAAAATGGCATTGCTGGTGAAATGCCAGGTTAGTGATTCGCTCAGCCTCCCAGTGAGCTCAAGGCGATGTGAGGTACTGAGACAGGTGCCGAGGGGCAGCCCGGCCTCCTGAGCCCAGTAGGCAGCGTCCATACGTTCTGACGTCAGGCTCCCTGGTGGAGAACCTCGGCGAGGACCTACGTTCTCCAGCTGTTGTGCAGAGCGCGCCCACACGCTAAACAGCTGCTCGACCTTAGCAAAAATAATTTTGCCTCCAAATTAGAGCAATTTAATCATATAGCTTTGCAATTACAATAGAACTACATTTGTAACACAGCACCTTTGTTTTGTTGCTGGACTTTTCTGTGTTAAATTAACAGACCTGTCAAACTCCCATGAGGTATTCAACTGAGTCAAAAGCAGTATGGTCAGAAGCCAATGCAAGGCACCCCTCCTCTCCAAGGTGACCCAGCAGAGCAGGAGGGCCCAACGTCTTTGGCCGGGCTCTCCACGCCTCTTGAGAGCCATCTGTTGCCTCTCTCTGGCACTCTCCCTAATTGCTGGATTAAGCAGTGAGGAGAAGCTGCTGTTTGTTAGGAGGTGTCTCCAAGATGTTTTGACATGTCCACCCACCATGTAAATATGGCTCCGTCGCTCTTCTGGCCACTGATGAATTGTAAAGCATACAATCCACAGCAATTTCTTCGTATTTATGTCTATTCCAGGCTGCTCTGGCAACGCCGTCTGCCCATGCACTATAAAAACCCACTAAAATCGCCTTCACCCCCCTCGTTTCCATAGGAATCATCGTGTTATGGGCCATTGCTATCCGTTATTCCCATACATAGAAACACATTTGTAATGTCACCCTTGATAAAGTCACCACCTAAAAATTTCCTGAATTGTTACTTGAATTGTTCTGATCTGTCAAGAACAAGAAAACTAATCTCTGTTAGAAGAACCGCCGTGAGTCTTGATAACGGGTGCCTCGCGAAGTTTATCTTCGAAGAGATTTCCCTGATTTCTTTTCTTCGCTTTGCTAAATGTCTAATCGCGTTGCTTTCAACGGTATCCGTGCGCTGTACGCGACTGACTTCAAAGAAATAGGAGATGAAAGCCACAGAATCAGACACACGCAGAAGTTAAAGATAGAGCCCATTAGAATGAACACCAGACCGAAGTATGGATTTGGAGCCGAGCTTAATGCTGTTAATTCCTTTTATTTACTTATTAATTTCTGGTTTATTGCCAGGCGACTTTATGTTAGCAAAAGTGTTTCAAGTGGCGGTTTCATTTGGAGAGAAGAATGCAGATAATTGTTCCTCCAGCGAAGGAAAACAAAAAAAGTGGAAAAACTGTAAGTGGGGGAGAATACCTCCACGGTCGAGTGATATCTGGAGGAGATAAGTAACAGGCAGTCCTTGTCTGAAGTCCTGTTTAACACGACAGTTGGAAGAAGGTTGCCAAGTAGCCGCTATAAATGGAGCGCGATTCAGGCACATTTGTGTTGACTTATTTGGTGAGAAGCAATGGCTCATTAGGAGAAAAGCTGTTCCGTGTGCTTGACCTGCCGCTCTACCCTCTGAAGGTACGTGGCGAAGAAAAACAAGGCCTCAACCCTGTCGCCACCCACTCCTCTCCGCCACTGCTTGTTTGGTCTAGACCCCAGACGGTCCACATTTTTGCTACCTCCCAGTTCTCTACCAGGAGCAAAAACGTGGCCTATCTGGGGGTCCCCGAGGGCCAGGTTGGGAAACACTTGTCTAGATGACATGTAGAGCCCACTGTCTAAGGACATCAGAGCCATCAAGTAGCTCTCTACAATACAGTGGAGGAAACCAGGGTCCTAGAACCTTCCACCCGGTCCTTCTGGGATTTAGGGTCCGCTGAGCCAGCTGTCGACCTCCAGAGCTGTGTACCTGACATGTTTGGCTGACCCCAGCAGCTGTGTCCATGTTAGGTCTAGTCTATCTTAAGCACTGATCCCCAGACACCATCCACATTACACCCTCAGTAATGAAACAGCAGCTTCCCTCCAAAGACTAAACTCCAAACTCACTGCTTTCTCCTTGGTCTCTGGGTATTTCCTGTTGACATCTTCAGAAATCCCCCCCTCCATTAACTTCCATTCCTGTAGCTGTGGGTATTTTCTATAGCTGTGGCCATTTAATAGAGCACGTGTATTTACCATAGTTGGTATATACTCTATGTTATTTCTAGTTGTATGAGTGTGTGTATTTTGTGTGTATATTTTGAATTCTGTTGAGTTTTAGCTGTGGCTGTTTACTGCAGCTGTTACTGCTTAACTTTTTAGGGTCTTCTGCAGGCAACTGTTTATAATGGCAAACCATATTTATTTATCGTCGATCCTATGCACAGGGTGACTGGAAAGTAGGTTTACACATGAATTGTCATTGTTTTCTGAGCATGTTTATTAAGGGATGAAGCAACGGTCATATTAAATTCAAAATTTCCCACTGTAATGGTGTTTTATGGGCCTGAAAACCAGAAAGTAAAATATAACCGGAAGCAAAAGTGCCAGAACATGAACATATAATCCTTACAAAAACATTGCATACATATGGCCGACTGTAAATGCACGTTTGACCAACCTGTATATTGAAGCGTTTATTGTAATGGTGAGTATTTATATTTCGCCTATTCCCCCCCTCTGTGAAATTTGCTAGCTATGGGAGGAGTTCCCCATGGCAAACAAGAATAAAATTTCACCAGGTTGTGGTTTGCCGACGACGATGTTCGATGATCGAGAAGGGGCACTCCAGACCCCAAAAGGGAGGCACTTTCAATCAGTTAAGAAGGGGCAAGTGTTCAGGTACCCGGGCCAGAAGGGGCAGGTGTTCAGGTATCCAGACCAGAAGGGGCAGGTATTCTGATACCCGAGCCAGAAGGGGCAGGTGTTCAGGTACCCGGGCCAGAAGGGGCAGGTGTTCAGGTACCCGGACCAGAAGGGTCAAGTATTCCGATACCCGAGCCAGAAGGGGCAGGTGTTCAGGTACCCGGGCCAGAAGGGGCAGGTGTTCAGATACCGGCAGCACCACCGGTCGCTGCTCTTGGTATTTACCCGGTAACTGTATGTGCACCCTGTGACAGTGGCCATTTTCCCCGTGGGAGGGTGTTTACGGCAGACACTGTAACACTCATAAACAGCCATACAGGCACCCAGAGCGACGTCTGTTTACTGTAGCAGTGGATGTTAAATGGCCTTATTGTGGCTGCGGCTATCATGAGATTGTAAGGGGCCTTCTGAAGCCCCCCCCGGTCTCCGCAGGGTGGTGAGAGGCTGTGCAGAGGGGTGGCCCGGCCTCGGCTGCCTGCACTCCTCACCCGGACGACAGTTGCTGTGCTGTGGGGCCCCAGCCGGGCCCTGTCAATAGCCTCATTCAGGCCTGACTTCCTGAGAGCATGACTGCGTTAGGAAGTGCTGGGTAGGACATTTTTTGAATTCGGGGGTGTTTTGGAGGTTAGGGGGGCATGTTCTTCCTGTTTAGTGTGTCTCTGCCAACTGTCATATTAGTCTACAAATTCATGCACACCCCACAAGCCCCTGAGGCCTGACACATCCCCCCAACTGTGAACAATTACCACATCTGGCAGTTGGCACCCCCCCCCCCACGGCCCCCTCACAAGCATCCGTCAGCTGCCAAGCAGTAATCTAGACACTTGACCAAGTGACCCCCTGTTAATGACCTCACCTCCACTTGCCCGTCACGGATGCCCCCCTTTTCCCCGTCGCAAAATAAACTCTGAAACGCCGTTTGAAGGATCCTGTTTTGGTTTCACAGCGGCTTCTAGGACACGCGATATTCTCCAAAACTTCATGTCAACACTGCGGCAACAATTCCATGAGAGACTTGCACAAAAATTCCCTTTATCTTGTCTGAAAAGTACGCAATATATTTATCAACAATTTGAACGGATGTTGGGCATTTTTCCAGCAGACGTTTTGCTGAAAGACAAATCCATCAAGTTAAAAGAAAAAAAACAGTCAATCAAACCATTTATCATGGAGTAAAATCACACAGATCCTAATCAAATAAAAACCACACAGTGCACCAAGTAGGAGAACAGCACTGCAGTTGTATTATGATTAAATTAAATGATTAAATTTCTATTAATTAACATACTGCTTCAGTCAGAGAGATTTCTCTCCAGTTAGTGGAAACTCCTTCAATACGAAGACAGGCATAAACACGTTTTATTACTCAGGCTGTATTTCTGCAGTTTACTGTAAACCCTGTCTGAACCCAGGGCGGAGAAAAGTGAGTGAATCGATCCAGGGTTAGCAGAGGGGGAATGACGAGGCAATGAGCCTGAACCGTGGACTGAAGGGCGAATCTAACGAGCTGCTGAATGGGTGACGTTCCCACAAGCCTGGAATGACGAGGCCCTGCAGGTTACTGGGGAGGGGCTTGTTTACCAGAGCCCAGACCCATGTACATAATATATCTACTTCCTGTCATGACGTGTCTTATTACAGTGTTTAATACCATTCATCAGAAAGTGAATCAGTTCTGCACAAAGCAATTAGTATTTTTTTAACCATAGCAGAGCAGAAATGTAATATATATTATTTATGTCTTGTAATACAGTGTTTCTAAGGCTGCTCATCAGAGACCCCCAGACGTTCACATTTTTGCTCCCTCCAAGCTTCCAGTTCACATTTTTGCTCCCTCCAGCTCCCAACTCCTACTGCTGGAGCAAAAACGCGGAATATCTGCGAGTCACTGAGGACCGGCTTGAGAAACACTGCTCTAAAATATACGACATCGATTATACATTCCAGTCCTGGAGGACATAAGTCCAACATAGTTTGCAGATTTGCCTGCTCAAATAATCAACTAAGTACCATGTTTAATAAATGTGCAGCAAACTGGACTGAAACTGGAGAATCAAGTACTGAATATATCTTTGTACTCGTCTGTCTCCAGATGTAATTCATTCTTATACTGTTATACTGTGAAGTTTTGTTGTGTTAGCTGCTTAACGTTCCCGATCTTGCGCTTTATTTGATCAGGTGTACACATTCACACCGATCATCTTAAGCCCTATATACACAAGTCAAATAGCTTATCTCTGTTTTGACTGGGATTTGTCGAGTGAGACCAACAATCACATTTCTGAAGTAAACTGGATTTTCAGTACTTTGCAGCTGTCGATCACTTTCTTTGTATGTGCAGGATTCGTGAAATAAAAGCCAAACGCTTTTCAGTTTGGCAATGTGCAAAAACTAACTAGGCGGGGAACTTACAGTGATAGCTGGAGTTTGTTTTTTTGGTGAATGTGTTCATTCCTGCTCTTCACCTGATGGTGTCACACTCACAGAAGCTGATAATTTATCTTGACCAGCCAGATGACCATTGAGTCTTACAATCGTCACACGGGTGCAGGTGCCTGTTCATGCCCGCATTCATTTCCCTTCCTTTGACCTTGTTCTTGCCTGGCACAAAACTAGAATGTCTTTAAACACATGTTGCATATGTTGCCCTGAAGGGACACCAACACCAGGGACAAAAGCAACTCTCAAATTTTCCTTCTATAATAAATAAAAGAGCCAACACACGGAAACACTGGTGGCCTGGATGAGGGGAAAAACTCAGGAATATGAGCATGCTCCATGCAGCGCCGCCCACCCCCATAAAGAGCATGCTCCATGCAGCGCCGCCCACCCCTATAAAGAGCATGCTCTGTACACACTCCGCCCACCCCCATAAAGAGCATGCTCTATACTGACTCCGCCCACCCCCATAAAGAGCACTAGTACAGCAACCAGCACTTACACATGTTATAATCTCTGCAATCTGTGCAGGACAAACACGTCCACAATCAGATACAATATCACCATCACTTTCCCCGGCTGGCTATTATTACTTGCTCAGTGACTCACCTGCCCTGGACACATCCTTATCTACAACTTCAAACACATGTCCTGTTTAAGGTATGTGAGGTGGGGGGGCATTTCAGGCCCGCACTGCACCCCCACGCTCGCTTGCGTTCCAGAGCCTTAATTATCCCACAGCTGCCTGAGATTTGCAGATGCAGCAGGATCCAGACTAAAGGAAAGGATAATAATCTCTGCCATCAGTAAGCGAGACTGCAAGCGTGACATAATGTGTAAGGCCCGTGGGGTAGGGTTAGCGCAAAGGTGCACTTGGTGTGTAGTGAAAACAGAAATGTAATGGAATGATGGTTTAATTGCTCCCTTTCCACCATTTGGGCCTCTGACACGTTGGGAGGGTGGACTGTCAGGTGATCAGAGGACAGGTGTAAAATAGACACGAAGCCGCAGGCGAACGAGGTCATTATTGCTCTTTGGGCTGCAGACTTTTATCTGCCATTCAAGGCTCTTGAAGGGGGCCTCGGAGACGTTCACGTTTCACGGGGGAGTAGGTACGGCGAGAATCCTGCTGCTTGAGCTAAGTGTCCTCTGAAGGCTCTGCCTGTCAGTAGGAGACCCCGGGAGTGAAATGCTAAGCAAAAGCCCCAACGGCATCAGCGATTCAACCTAAAGGCGCAACAGCCGGATTCATTAACCCAGACGTTTCGTTCGAGCACGGCGCTTTCGTTTCGCTTTCGTTTAGCTTTCATTTTTTTTATTCACGTTCTGCCGTCTTGCCTGAAAAATCCTGACCGGTCACATTTGCAATGTGAAAAATTCACAATTTATTTACTTCCACTGGATGGGATGTTTCCAATTTACACACAGGTTATATTTCATATGAGCTCAGACTGCATTTCCCATAGAAATGGTGCCATAGATTCTGGTTATGTTCCCGGGCTCATCCACAGGAGTCTTTAACCAATAACTCTGCTGAAAAATTGTATGTTTGCAGTGACCTGAGACAGCATCTCTCTACGCTCATTTCATTACATCTAATTTCTCTTAAAACCAGATCGTTTTCCTCTTCCAAGATACAGATGTATTGCGTTTGTGTTTGGCTTCTAAACTGCGAGATGGTGAGAAACAGTTAGAAAGCGAATGTCTGAATTGTCGAACGACTGAGATACTTAATCGCTTCCAGTCTGTGCGGGGAAAAATAGTCATGAATCCCAGCTGCCTGTAATTGAATTAAGAGCACCTTAAAGGATATAAAAAGATATCTCGGCTGAGAATTGGAGTTAGAGACAGTGACGTAAGGAGGAAAGCAGCCGACTGCAGTTTTTATATTGCTGAATAAGGAATTTTATCTGTGTCTTGGTCTTTTGTATGTTAGGCTGCTATTCTGGCAAACTTGTTTTGAATTAAACCTGCTTAACGGTGCAGAGTTCTCTAAGTTTTTTTCCAATAATTACCTAATATACTGTCAAGAGAAAAGTACCAATTTGTACCTTCGAGGGTACAAGTACTTGTCCCTGGGGCTGTACCTGAAATGTTTGCCAACTGTACCCTAGCTATAGGCAAATATACCTTTTAAGGTACAGAAATTGACTGGGGGTACTTTAATGTATCGGGGACAGACCCATACCTGGGCAGTGCCCTTTTTTCTGACTGTGTAGAGCACTTTCTTCCTACTGTGCTGTCCTGCGTCTAGGAATTCTTACTATGCACAGCTTGTCGATATGTGTTGTCTGGGACCCTCATTATGAAAAATATATGTGTACATAATTTGACATGTTACAATGTTGTTCACCTGGCATCCTATCCAGGGTGCCCCCCCCAGCCTTTTGCATCATGCTGCCTGGGATAGGCTACAAACCCCCGCCCCCCACCAACCCAAGATGATGCATAACTGTGATGTGTACATTGTACATCCCTGCCCATAGGTCATGTAGACATCTCCCACACAACAAACTGCTCAATCTCTAAGAAGCTTATCCCATATAGAGAAGCTCCAACTATGTAGCAAAAGCCCTTCGTGTTGCGTAAAGGACAACAGCACAGCTCCATGTAAATGGACTGCATTTATATAGTGCTTTTTCCAAAGCGCTTTACATATTATGCCTCACATTCACCCATTCACACACCGGTGGCGGAGGCTGCCATGCAAGGCGCCAACCTGCTCACCGGGAGCAATTTGGGGTTCAGTGTCTTGTTCAAGGACACTTTGATGGGGTCAGGAGGAACCAGGGCTCGAACCTGCAACCCTCTGGTTGCCGAACAACAGCACTACCTCCTACGCCACCATCTTTCCCCAGGGGAACAGGCTCCAGGAAGGAGACGAGATACAGGGAGCAGCACAGCTCTGGGCCCCTGCCTTACCAGAAACTTCCTGGTCCTAGTCGGGTCCAGCTGTTCACAGCCCCAGCGAAAACGGTCCAGAGAAGACTTCCCTCCAAGGCTCATTATGTAACTTAATACCAACAGATTTTAATCATCGTAATCTGAAGAATTTACATTGATTCTTTCACAGCAGAACGACGGTCCTTGTTCCAGTTGTGGCAGCTGTTAGCTGGACAGCCCGGTGGATGAGCTGGCCTTGCAAACTCATAGACTGGCCACAAACATCATTTATACACCAGGGAGATATTTTCTCTGAAGAATGAATGACACATTTAAGGTTCCGTTGGAAGGTTCTCAAAATTCCGAAAGGCAAATAGTTACCGTTGCCTTCATTTATCAAATGTCGACATTTTGGGGGCATTGTCCCAGTTGATTATTCTCTGTTGACTTTTGATCCCGGAATACCTTTTTTGATGGACCTGAATAAATCAGGCTTGTAGCTTCAAAGCTTAAGATTGAAGATCTCATGTTGACTTTCCACCTGAGTATGTCAACAAGGCTGTTGGAGCTCCTTTGATTCCTCGGGCGTGTGATGAAATCCTATGAATCACGGCCTGTTCGTAAAATGTACTTAAATATTTCTTTCATAGGATCTTGACAATCTAGAAAAATATAAGAAAGTAATGATTTATAACAACTCTGTAAGCGTTACAATAATATCTTCTAGTACTGCATTTTTCCATATACATTTAAGCTCAAGAACTGTACCTTTAAGGAAGGGTTGTCTATTTCCAGTCCTGGAGGGCCATACAACACAGTTTGCAGATTTCTCTGCTTAAACAGACATACTAAACCTGGTAATTAGCTTACTAAGATGCATTTGAGCAGGGAATTCAGGAACTGAGGAACCCGGCTTTACGGGGTAACTGAACAGGCTCTGTTGGTATAACCCTAACTACAACTGTAGCTGATGCAAAATGTTTTATTTAAGCACAGATACATCACGAAAATATAGCAAACACCCATATGACTAGGATGTGAAATAGATTGTTTCCCTGTAGGTCATTTACTGCTTACATATAACAAGCGTAGAAGAACACTATTCCCAGTAGGCCTGTCAGAATCGGCCCCGAGGCTATTCCCAGCTCCAGGGATGAAGGTTATTTTTGAACTTTCAAAGACTCCTGACAGACTATCTGAAAGACGATGTAAGTCTGGGGGGTTGGCGGCAGAGATGCTGTGCGTGCGAAGCATTATCTTTCATGGACTCCTAACTTCAGAGATGGCCTTGTTGCCACAACAGTGGCAGTGGCCAGGGGAGTGTATACAGAGGAGCAAAGTGCCTGCAGGTATTAAGGGGCTGACGGCAATCCAGGACTCCTTCGATTCTTGGGCAGAAACATTCCATAGCAAAGGAGAGGCCAATTTTAATAAGGATTCTTAGAATGTTATATAGGACTGACTGAGAATAAGGACCCCCTTCACAACTAGGAATATTTTGAAACTCCTGATACTTTCATGTAGGAAAATATTTTCTTTGGTTTAACCTAAACTGATCCATTTTCATTCTAGCTTTTTGGTATTGAGTCTAATGGAATTGCAGTGCCTCACTGGGCTGAAATTGAAGCGACTCACTGGGCTGACATTGCTGTGCCTCACTGGGCTGAAATTGAAGCGACTCACTGGGCTGACATTGCTGTGCCTCACTGGGCTGAAATTGAAACGCCTCACTGGGCTGACATTGCAGTGCCTCACTGGGCTGACATTGCAGCGCTTCACTGGGCTGACATTGCTATGCCTCACTGAGCTGACATTGCAGTGCCTCACTGGGTTGACATTGTAGTGCCTCACTGGGCTGACATTGTAGTGCCTCACTGGGTTGACTTTGCTGTGACTCACTGGGCTGACATTGCAGTGCCTCATTGGGTTTACACTATCTGTGCCTGTTGGCACTTTGTACACTTGGAGCCTGCAGCCATTCAACCACCTTTGTTTAAGGCTGAAGACTTTCGGTGTTCCTAGCTTGTCCTTGTATGGCATCTCTTCGGGATGGGGGGGGGGGTCATTCTTGGCACATTTATCTCACTCTAAAGCCACAGAATTGTTTATGAAAAGAGGGGAGGGTCCAGAAATGGGAGTCTAAAGGCAAACCCATGGGTCATGTCACCCTTAACAATGTCCGGAGGTGAAAAGTTCAGGTCCAGAAAGTACAAATCCAGAACAAGATTTAGTTTCAACCAACCAGCTGAGTCCCCTGTGACTGCTTCTATATCCTTAACTGGATTGAGTTAACTGGTTGAAACAAAACCTTGGTCTGGATTTATATTTTCTGGACCTGAACTTTCCACCTCTAACAATATTTCTCCACAAACACACATGCACAACTGCAAGTGACCTCATTGGTTATGTTCCTGCTGTATCAAGGCTGGATTATTACGGTCATTGAGTGTCTCCATGTTCTTCTCTCTCTTCTTCCATGCAAAGGCTTCTCCATAAGCCCATTATCTCTCTTAGAAAGGAAGGTGCTATTATTATTTTTATTATAAAAATAAATGGACTAAAAGTTTAAGTGAATAGCATTCGCTGAAAATGTTAATCGTGCTTTATTTTTATTTTTCTGTGACAAAAACTGCAGTAAATATACCGACAGAAACTGTATTATAATGCAGTCGGTTACATTAAGTGGTGCCCAAAATGACAGGAAGCTCTAGCTTTCACTCTCGATTAGCACTATTAGTGAAGAGTTATTCTGCTGTTAAAGGGATTAAGTCAACAGCTCACTATTTCTATAATACTTAGTAAAGCTTCCTGCAGCTATACACCTAAAGTTATTATAATTATATTGTAATTAAAACTCCTCAATATGTCTGTTTAGGGCTTGTGGTACAACTTAAGAACTATTTATAACAGCCCATTATGTTAATGATATTGACATTATCTATAACACAATAAAACCTCGACAGCACATCCATCCATCCATCCATCCATCCATCCATCCATCCATTGTCCAAACCGCTTATCCTACTGGGTCGCAGGGGGTCCGGAGCCTATCCCGGAAGCAATGGGCACGAGGCAGGGAACAA
>JAODJX010000053.1:6096682-6120053 GCA_026776945.1 Isichthys henryi | reverse complement strand
AGTGACCTAATTAGTGAGTTGCAGCGAAAACCAGCACACACACCGGCCCTTTGCGGATAAGATTGCCCACCCCTGGTTTAGAATCATTCACTCATACACCATACACTCACACATGCACACCTACGGGCAATTTAGGAAGTCCAATTAGCCTCCGCATGTTTTTGGACTGTGGGGGGGGAACCGGAAAATGCAGCGCATTGCACGTCTATTCTATAGAATATGTGACTCTCACTGCAATGTCTATACCACAGTAATGGTGGGGATAATACAGTGATTCGGAATGGTTGTGTGGTGACTAACTTACTTTAGTCAGACCATTCGGCCATAGCCCTGGCGAACTCAGCAGTCTTGGATCTGTCTGTTGGGATTAATGGTTTGTACTGCCTTTCAAAACATTTACAAGAACAACTATTTATGAGCCGTGTTACGTCATAAACAAGAATTACGCATCTAAACTCGGTTTTATAAACAAATTTTACTTAGGGCCCTCTGCTATGCCAGTTCCTCAGACAGTTCTTCCTGCTGGACATTTGGAGAACACAGTCCTTGCTGATCCCACAATGCCAAGGACACATGCATTACAGCAATATGTTTGTTATATATTAGTTTTACTAGAATAAATACACCAGTGCTAATAAACGATATAAACTATACTCCATTTTATAAACAACAATGGGGAGTTTCTGTATAAACAGTCACCCCCATGTAAATATAGCCTTTTGTGATGAAACGTTAACAAATAAGAAGAATCATGTTATGGATGACTGAGAAAGGCTGTTGTTGTGGCTTCAAATATTAACACAAAGTTTTTAATCATTCATTGTTTGGCCCCCTTGCACTGATGTGCAATAACCCCTAATACAGTTATTAACCTAGATCCTAATTAAATACAAGGCTGCCACATGGAATATTTGTGCAACTTTTAGAAATATCTATATAAAATTTTTATTTAGATCAAAAACGATATCTGACCTTTATGTAAATCCTAATAATGTCAAAAAATTCTATGAAATGTTCTTGTTGCATCCTTTTAAGATCCAAGAGTCATTCTTTGTACCTAATTAAGATCCAAGAGTCATTCTTTGTACCTAAGTTAGTGGTTGCCAATGCCAGCAATAACGAGCAGCAATGACAAACAGCAATGACGAGCAGCAATGACAAACAGCAATGACGAGCAGCAATGACTTCTAGAAAATGTTCCCCATTGTTCTTAACCTGTCCTAAACATCAGCTTACATCAGGATCATCCTGATCCTCTCTACAGAGGTGTTTCATCTTATTGATGCTTTTGAGCTGTATTACATGAAGTTGACAATGCAAAGTACAATACTACAACTGCGTCCAGACTCAGATCTTCCGAAAAGTCAGATTTCTTCTGCTTCTAGCGATTTCTGTGCATTTAGGAGCAATTATACCACCTGCATCTCATTTTAGACTTCATCTCGATAGACACATAAACTGAATCGGGTGGGGAAATCCAGAATTGTGATGAAACGTTAACAAATAAGAAAAGTCATGTTACAAATAACTGCTAAAACACAACACATTGCACCTCTTTCTATAGGATATGTGACTCTACCTGCAATTTCTATCTACAGTTTCCCAGCAGGAAATGTTTATCTAACTTTGATAATAAATTATTGCCATTTTGGTCAAATGAATGCAGGAATATAGATTCTATATATTTCACAGGTTTTCTCTTACCACTGCATTGTGGAAAAGGTACAGTGCACACAGGGCAGTGCTTTCCAGTAAAGGAGCATGTGCATCCAGCCCCATGTTTCCCACAATGCAGTGCTTTACAGTAAATGAGCATGTACATCCAGGCCTATATTTCCCACAATGCAGTGCTTTCCAGTAAAGGGGCATGTGCATCCAGGCCCACGTTTCCCACAATGCAGTGCTTTACAGTAAATGAGCATGTACATCCAGGCCCCTGTTTCCCACAATGCAGTGCTTTATAGTAAAGGAGCATGTACATCCAGGCCCATGCTTCCCACAATGCAGTGCTTTACAGTAAAGGGGTATGTGTATCCAGGCACACATTTCCCTACCACAAAGCCCCAACAAGCCGGTCTGCTTCCCAGACAGCTGGAGCAGGTAGAGGTTACCCACTCATCTGTCTGAGAGCCGTGCCATCTGTTCCCGGCTGAACCCGCCAGCGCTATGACCTCACTAACATGGCTGACCTCGTGGCCCGCAAGTGGCCTGGGTCACGTGACACCCTTCCCGAAGTGCCCGTTCTGGCAGGTCCTGGCAGGAATGTAGAGAAAAAGACACCACACCAGGAGAAATGACACTTGGGAGACTTTTAAAAACCCTTTACATGCACAACCAAATGGACTGCAGTATGTTCATGTACTTAAGAACATCTGCTTTAAAACCACTCTGAAAATAAAATTAGCTTTCCTTGGTCCTTACTGCTCACACCCCATCCAGTGTATACACAGGTTTGGGTTAGGCTCCAGACCCAAGTATGACCCTGACCAAACTGGATGGATAGATGATGGTCCCTGCTATGGCACCATTGTGGATTTTACACTTAATTTCCTTCTACAGTTTCCCAGCAGGAAATATTTATGTAATTTCGACACCTAAGGGGGTCCGATAGCCTAATGCTCATCACTATAGAGACACTCCCCTGGTTACGATGGTCCAAGTTATGATATTTCGACGTTATGGTGAGTAAATGTTTTTTGCTTTCAGTACATTATTCAATAAATTACATGAGATATGCGGTATTTTATTATGAAATAGGCTCTGTGTTAATAGTTTTGCCATGATTTTAAGGTAAACTAAGCTAGGCTATGATGTTTGTTAGGTTAGGTGTACTTTATTAAAATGCGTTTTCACCTTATGTTATTTTTGCTTTACAATAAGTTTATCGGAACGGAAGCCCGTCGTAACCTGGGGAGAGGCTGTAGAATGTTAGGGTTAGTACTCGTGGCCAGAAAAAAAGAAAAATAGATTTAGCTCCGGTTGTAATCATTTAAGAATTTTGTTATTCCGCTGTCACCGACTCGCGAGACGTCTGAGACCATTTACCTATTCGTATACACGCTCTTGTTACGCACGTTTGAGTATCTCTGTGTGTATCCACACAAACATGCATGCAGGACCGGCAAACGTCTGGCAGTGCAGAGCGGCATTCTGGGAGGGATGGAGTAATTTTCCATGCGAGCAACGTCCCCACTTCTGAAAAGAGGCTAAATTGAGGGGTTGAACTAACAGTCAAAGTAATCATAATGAGCATAAAACTAAATTAAATATTGCTTGGTAACAGTTCTGACAATCCTGGCTGTTTTTCAAAGTGTGTTATGTACTGTGCTGCCTGAGGCTGGGCTTGGAACGCCTTGGCATCGCCTGGCACGCAGCCTTCTGCGAGCTGAGTGCCCTTGACTACACCAACGCCATGCCAAAAGGAAGGGTGGGGGAGGGGGGAACCGTCCTTCAAACATCCATGTGAAATGCCCCCCCGCTGCTGTCCCCCCTCAGGCTCCCATTTACTGGCTGCCCGGCGTCTTGCCTGGCAGGTAGAGAGAGCAAGTCCGCGGGCCATGGGCTGCTGGGAAAGCCACCTTGGCCAAGGTGAGGCTGGCAGACGCTGGTCTGACACCACGCCCACGTGTCTGCGGCAGCCCCTGAATATGCGCACAACTCCGCTGCGTTTACGTTCGAGCGTAAACTCTGACACACGCGCAACCCTCCACAGTTAATTACTATTGGTCATGCTAAACTGCTTTCACCAGAAAATGGGCAACACCCACACAGAGAGCAGCGCTGCTAGCATGTGCGAATTAGACGAATTATGGCCCACTCTGCAAACCTATATGTGTAAATCGTTGAGATGGTGAAGCCCCACTCAGTGCGGGTCCAAGCCCATGTGGAGCTCTGGGCAAGCTTCACCACCAGTGCCCCCTTCAGGGCATATGCAGCACTGCACGCGCTGTCTGAGACAAAGTGGAATCGGCTTGCTAACTCAGCGCCCCGTCAGAAGTTGGCGACCTAAACGGCCACCTACGTCACCAGATTGGATCACCTGCACTAGTCCCAATAAATGCTGAAATTGCATTTAATAATTTATATTCTTGTTGTTATGTTATTTGTGAATGGAAGCAGCAATACTGTCAAAACAAATTCCTAGTACATGAGGTTATACCTGGCCAGTGAAGTGAATTCTGATCCTGATCTGATTGTTGTTTTATTTTATTTTATTTGGGGGGGGGGGGGTATCTGATATCTGTGCAGGCGTGTGATGATGTAGACACCCTCCACCTTCCAGCTGGCTTCACTTACCTGCACAGACGTATGGGCTCAGCAACACACAACAGCCAGCGCCCAGGAATATGACCAAAAAAAAAAAACTTCCTTGCAGGAGCGGCCAGGTCATCAAGTCTAAACTCACAACAGAGATAAATGCTAAACCTGCAATCAGCTCACTTTCATAGGTGCGACTTCGCTACGAATATGAAACTAAATTTCATATATTTTATTAAATAGTTCCTATTGGATAAAGTAATAATATACGATGTAGAAAAAAACACTACTAATTTGTATTCTAATTATGGAAGAGCCTTCCCCGTGAGCTCCAAACGAGCAGCGCCTAATTATGCGGAGACAGATAATGCAGCGCTGCAGATAAGCGCTTGGACGCGGTCGGGCGTGAGAATGCAGCTTATAATACTGACGCCTTTTCATATTACTGCGTGAAAAGCTGATCCTCTTAACATTCATCAGTGTGACACGTATTCTTCTAATACAACAATGCAGAATTAATCTATCTGCAATTAAAATGTAAATATGTCCACCGTATCTTTGCAAATTATCTTTATAGAGACATAAATCAGGAAGATGATGGGTTGTACTTTATAAAAATTTCAATTATTTATTTCACCGGGTGGTTCGCGCTGTTCTTAAAATCGCATCCGCATATTTTTCGTAGCTATGCACGTCTATAAATGCAAAATATGAAGAATATTTAAGCAATTACGGTGTGTGGTTCAGGGGTTAGGGTGGAGAGGGCGGGGCTTCCTGATAGCGGCGATGTAATTGGCTAAATGGCGAAGGGGCGGGGCTCCAGGAGCGGACATGTGCCATCTGCCGGCCCCACGGCGAAATGCTGCGCCCCCCCCGGGCACATTCCTTTCCCAGTGTTTACACTCTAGGGCCCCATGACTCATCTCCTTCACAGGCTGGTCCCAGTAAGGCGTGAGGCCCGGGCCAGCGACAGATGTGCCGTCCAAGGGGCCCGTGCCAAGCTGCAGAATGTCTCCGTGAAGAACAGGGATTAGAGAGAGGATGTGGGCCGTGTCAGGCCACCTGCCCCTGCCGGTAACCCCGCTCAGCCTCCCGCCTCCTCTCAGACGCACACGTCCCGCAAGATGGCAGGCCGTCGGCCGAGAACGTGCCCGGGGTAAATCCTCGGTGACGGGCGTCGCTACAAAGCGTATCCTCCGCACCCGTCTGACAGCTCCCGTTGCAAGTTTAATGAGCCGCCGCTCCGGTAACGGCAGCGGGTCCTTTTGATTAAAATTCACGGTCGCACAAAGAGTGATGAAGTCATCGCTTTAAAGATAAACCCATCAATCGGCATCCCGCTTGACGGCTCCTTCTGTACGGAGAAGCCGGTTAAAAATAAACCAGCCTCATCCCGGATCGCTAACCTGCACCTTCTGTCCTGCTTTTAATTCCCGACATGATATAAACCTCGTTTCTAAATTACCGAGCGTGTCACCATGCGTTAAACACGTTAAGTACAGTAAACATGCCCTTGCAGAGCCGGAGGGTTTGCGCGGCCTGACTACATCAGAGGCACCTGCCGTTCGGCGCATGCGTAGGTCAGCGAGCCGCCTTGCTGTGCGGCCGCATTTACGCGCAAAAAGCGGCGTAAAGCTCCGGTATCGTAAAGCACGATGCCAAGGAATAAAGCACACATTTATGGATCCCAGCCTCCACCAAAAATAGTCCGCAGGCTACAATTCAAATCAGTTGTTAATTGATATCAGAAATGTAATGTCTTTGAAATATTTTACATGCAGTTAACGCGTTATCAAGAATCCTCTAACGTCTTAAAAGATTATACTAGATTAGGTGATTTTATGATCGTTCGGTGGTTAAAAGAAAAACGTAGGTTTAAGCATGACCGTATTCAGGGAAACAACGGGGAGGGGGGGGGCACCAAAAGGCGTCATTACAATGGAGGGACATCTGAAGGGAGGGGGGGTGCCTTCCAATATATATTATAATTACTGCCTGGGGTTTAAGTGCTGCTAGGTTGAGCTTCCAATGAGTGACCAGGATCAAGTACAAGTTGGAGTCGGAGTAAAAGGTAAGCACTCCGTTAAAAAAGGTATGGCAAGATCCTACAAAGAGCTATTCAGATCAAAGGGATGTGCAAAAACGTAAGAACATCCAAGACACACGAGGGTCCAGCTAAGGAATAGCCGGTGAAGGCGGAGCGGATCATTGCCGTGATGAGATTGCTCAGCTGGGTCTCCAGGGTGGAAGGAGACAAAATTTAAATAATACTTTCATGAAATTTTGTATGCTATAGGTTCTTGGTTATATTTCAAAAAATAAAATGACACTCTGGGGCTTTGAGGGGCTCTCAGTGTTATCATTTACCGGCACGCGGAAATGTTATTGTCAAACAGATGGGACCACTGACAGAAGCTGAATGGCCGGATGCTGATGGGTGCTGTTCATCACCACGAGATTTACTGTTGTTGGATAACGAGATGTTGTTGGCTGCCTCTGAATCAGATACCTATTTTTTATGGTAGAGGTGGGTTGAGGGCATTTTATATCTCCAGCCTGAATGCCAAGCACCCGGTTCTTCCGTCATCACAGCCTGGTTCTTGAACCATCCACCATTACATGCTCACGTGATGTTTCTTTGCAACATAGTGTGACACTGCATCTTATCAGTGATAAACAGCGCTGCCGAAGGAGACGCGCCAGGAGTCTTTGATCCGTTGTGCTGTGTCTTTGGCGCCATCTGTTGCCCAAGCATGGGACTCCACCTTCTTCACTTCGAGATCTCCGCATTGCACAGCTTTTTGCGTTTTTTTAAACATCCTGCAACAAAGCTCATACCAAATAGGCAGAAATAGACCAGTTTTGTTTTGTATGAAACCTACTTCTAAAAATAACACCACAATGTGGAAGAAAACGTCGTGGACTTTAATATTTCTTATGTTGCTAGCTAAATAATATCTGATGTAATATCTTTCATTTTTGAGGAATGTAACTGGGAAAAAGTGGACAATATGTGCCATATCATTGGGTAATTCTAACTAGCAACCACATTTAATCACAGTATCTCTGTGTAGAAATCACAGGCTTCTTCTCAGCATATTTCTTGAACCTTTGAATTGCTTGTTTTTTCTAGATATTACTCTGAAACAGGCCAAAGTGACTTAATTGCTGTAATCACTGTGTTCAGGCACTTAAGTGCTCAGGTAGTCTGGTGCTTTCTTTTCTAGTTGCACTTAATTTGTACAGAATTTATTATCTTTAATTTTTTACTTACAGTATCACAATATTCTGTTTTTGAGAATCTTATTTCTGTACCATCTACTTTGTAAAACTTGTCTGGCACTATATATATATGTGCATTTGCACTGTGTTCTTGCTGTTGAATGCACCATAATTTCCAACTGGGACCAATAACGTCGATCTTATTCTTGAGGTAAGTATAACACCTGCCACAAGATGGAGCCTCAGTGACAATAAAATACCAGTGACCACCAGGAAAGGCAACTTACACCTGGGACCTGTATCATGAAGCAGGATTTCTTGCTTAGCTGGATAACTTGTCAGATTTAAGGTACCCCAGTCTAAATGGTCCTTATCTTTGTTCACTGCCATTTAGCCAAGACTACGTTAAATCTGACAAATTATCTGGCTAAGCGATAAATCCAGCTTCATGAT
The DNA here is from genome assembly GCA_026776945.1 of Isichthys henryi. Taxonomy (NCBI): domain Eukaryota; kingdom Metazoa; phylum Chordata; class Actinopteri; order Osteoglossiformes; family Mormyridae; genus Isichthys; species Isichthys henryi. The sequence continues at coordinate 6,112,121 of JAODJX010000053.1, read as the reverse complement.
AACAGGCTCCCGAAGGACCAAATGTCTTTGCTGGCTAAACGGCACTTTAGCGTAAGATCTGTTAGTGAATGGTAGGTCACGACATTTGGAGATCCACTGCAGCTGTGAGCGAGAGAACGGGGGAACCACTGAAGTACTCGTGTTGGGTGACTTCTCAAAATAGGCTCGGTGACGCAGACAAATTAGGGATCGTTTTCCTCTATGTGGTGACAGTCGATCTCGCCGTGTTGAGAGGACAGTTGGACCGGATGAGTGACTTGAATCTGAAGCATCTGTGCAACAGCCTAAATATAACAGCAAAGTGCAATCAAAGGTCTGCTTCTTTGGTAAATTTAACAGGTGCGATTCAGTTTAAAATGGACTTGATAAGCAGGTTATGAATGAGTACATGCAGGTAGCTTTTTGGGGGTTAGAGTGGGGATACAATATTTCATCTAGACGCAAAAGTAATATCAATAGTCTTATTCAAATTGATCCTGAGATACATTGTATTTTTCAGCTGTCAAGAGCAAATGAAGCTCAGGTCACCAAAGCAGAATTCATCCGCACCCCCTCTGTTTCTTACAATTACATGATGGTATGATCCACACTGGCTAAATCAATAAGCCCAGCTTCCACTCCAGTTAACTGTGTAAGGGTGGGGGGAGGGGGGCTGGAGCCTGTCCCAGGCAGCACAGGCTACAAGGCAGGGGGCACCCTGGGTGGGTGGCCGGCCAACGCTTTTTGAATTCATGTCTATGAAATGGTACCCAGATAAAGAAAAGCTGCAACAGTTTCTTCTTTAAAAGCTTTAATCGTAACATGAAGACGGCTCTTCTAGGATAGAAATTCACCTCGCTATGTTGGTTTCTCTGCATGAGATCTGAGAAGTCTGGAGATAAGCATCCGTATCCCACTAAAGACATCAACCACTCAGTGAAGAAGACATCAACCACCAATGCATTATATAACATTATATAAGGAACTGAAGGACTACGTCAAATGAATGGCGATGTCATCTTCCAAGGTCACATTTACCGCCATCTGTGTGTTTAATGACAGGAAAGGCCATATAATATCTGGAAAAATTGCACATTTTTTTCCACTGAGGATCTGGACACTCTGGCACCAAGCTGCACACACCAGTGATTGAGCTGTAGCAGTGAAGTGTTTGAGGTCAGCACACTCACCAAAAACAGTGACAGCACAGTTTTTTAGTAGTAATAAAAGTTTTTTTTTTGTAAAAAGCTGCTAATGGTATTTTCAGCGGTGATTGACCGTAAGTCAAAATTCTATATCAGGCACCTGTCATTTAACCTGAGCCAATGACAGCCATGTTTCACTTACACGTTCTGACAGCAGGAATCCCCACTGATTGGCTAAATTCCAGGAACTGTGTGGGACTGACAGCCATGAGAGCCAATCACTTCAGAGGGCGGAAACTACCACACAGACCACACGTGAATCCACTAATGACAAATGGCATTCTAAAACAGTCGTGTAACCTTTGTAGAATAAAGTGAGAGTATCTTGAAGTATTCTCCCGCAGGCAGAGCTCTCAGGCTTAAACCATTCCCATAGAGATATCACAACACGAACAGGGTCCAGACACATACTGTGCTTGTAAAAGTACATACAAGCCTACATACAATCAGATAAATCAGATAAACACGATTCTGTTTAGCTTCAATAAAGAAACAACAATAATAAAAACATCCCATCACATTCTTTAGTCACGAGACCCATGACATCATTTCCTGTTCTTACAAAAACATCATCTGAAAGGTTCCTTCTAGAAGGTGAGCTTAAATACTAGCATTGTGACAGTCACTGATTTTATGACAACCCGTCACATTCCAGAATAGATAGAACGTGCATACGGTTCCTCCAAAAACGCAATAACCTTTTACATTCACACACGTGGAAATAAAACATGCAATTTCATTTGGAAAAGCTCAGGCTTAATTTGACCTGTGTGAATCATGCAGGTCTTTGCCAATAGACGGACTGTGCAAGGGCAACAAAAATACATTGAAATTACTGCCATGGGATTCGTTCAGTCTCTTGCTTTTAATTGGTTTAGGGCACAAGCAGAGACACCTGCGGAGCTGTAGGCTTTTCATTATTGGTTAATTATGAATTATTAGCTTGACCTACAGATCACCTGGGCAGGATTTACTGGCACCACCTTCTGGTCAGTGACAAGAAATACTGCAAATCTGCACAATTTCATCTGTGTTTCTATGGTTCAGCAGAAAAGCCCTTTGACGGCCAAGTGAGACGATGGCAGGGAGATGAAGGGGCAGGTATCAGGCAGTGAAAGGGTTAAGGAAGGAAAACCCAGAAGTGAAAGTTAAAGGAAGGAACTGGAAACGAACAGAGGGTAAAAATAAAATAACTCCGTCAGGAACCAAACTTTATTAAATTAGAATAAATTCTGTCATAGTATGTAAATATGAACATTTACAAATATGACAAGGCAGCTTGAGAATATTCTAAAATACACAGCTACTGATTTCAAGTAGCTTTAAAAGTGAGAATTTTAGCCATTTTAATCAGTTTCTATATCTGATATTTTGATGGGTTAATCCTTGGTGTCAGTCAATCTGTTAAATACTTTAAATGAAACTGATATAAATATCATTGCATCACATAGTACAAAATGCTGGATACAGTAATTCTGAAAGGCTTATTTCAGGAATAAATGTAAGACTGCATACAGCATTTTCATACTAAAATCAAATATATACCGACATTTACAGAAGGACCCATTGCAATCCTGCGCAAAAGCGATGCAAACAAATTGAGCAGGGAGCGAAAATTAATGCAGTGCTAAGCAGCGTTGAGATCTCACAGGCCACAGCGCACCAAAACATTTCACTCTATACAGTTCCCAAAAACTGGAAAACACCTTCAGAATCAAGATGAGACAAGTTCATCTTTCAAAACAATAAGAAATATTATCTAATAGCAAATTAAATGACACTAAATTCCCAAACAAAACTACTTAAAACTAAACTTACTTTTGCATTAAATTCTTGGTATCCCTCTTTCAGTCAAACACCCAGTGCAGCAAACACTACACATCACTTCTGACCCAAATCGGTCTGACGGATCCCATCTCCCTACAGCTGCCTGCAGAAGACATTTAAACCGGGGTCCAAATAAAAAAAAATTAAAAATTAAAAGCCACGCTTGATCATAGATTAGCCCAACACAGGCCTTTTCTTTTCATAAAGGTGCTCACAGCATCATTAGGCCTGAACACCAAGCTGATGTCTACACTGCAGGTGACATGCCATGATTTACACACATACGTCCAGGGGGCGGGACTTCCTGTCCGTCACGCAATCACAGCCAAAAAAGCATGACGCAATGCTTCAGCTGCCAGTAGCCGCAAGTTTCAAGTTACTCCCAAGAGAATAGCTCGATTGTTGAGGACAAAGAAGCCTTATGCTGCTTGGGTTTACCCAATACACCCAAGTAATACAAACAGATGATTTCCAACACACCAGGCCACACCAAATGAACCCATTACAGTTCTATCATCACAACGCCTATGACAAGGTGCCCTTTCACCGTCACGCCTTTGGTAAATCAGCGCTACGAACCCCTCCCTCGCACATACACGTAATAGATATACAGGTACGTGCAAGGAGAAGGTACATGCAGTAGCAGGACAGTCTTCTCATCCGCCTCACGCGAGCCAATCACTTTGCCCCGAAGGTAAGCATGTTAGGATAGACAGCACTTCACACTGGTCAATGGACAGCCTTGAAACTACATTTAATGATCGACGATTGATGTCAGACGCAAAATAATAATAAATTAAGAGGTGATCAGCCGGGTCCAAGCACCGCAGGCCAGCAGATCCGAAAGACAGATTAATGGACAAGCATATGGTAGCATGTAAAATGGCTGCCGAAATCCTATTGGCTGATGTATCATTACATCACTGTACATATTGCCTTAGGCTAAGACGAGGACGGCTTGGACGGATTGGTCCAGTGGTTTTACAGATACAGATGTCATAGCACCCTCTATGGATGTAATGACACCAGTTCTGCTCCGCCTCCCTCGATATGCCTGCCAGTGTTGGCCTCTGGTGTAGACTGGCCAAAGCACTCCTGAGCTAGAGCGGTTGGTTTAAGATGGGCGTGGCGTTTTGGGTGCCGCTGGTGGCCACACTGTTTATGTAGCTGGAACCACTGGTTTTTGTTCAAATGGGCAGCCAAGGTCATAAAACCTAGAACATTCTGTGGGGACGTGCAGAACCCCGCCTACTGATAAGCAAAGGAGGCCCCTTTTGTTCTGGCCAACGTGTCACGGACTGCAAGTCACAGAACCTAATTTCTACATGCTTGGACCCATAATGATAATATGCATTTATGGAATGATGATGACGATGATGATATTATTTATTATTATATATAGAAAATAATATTTTAAATGTTTTCATTCCCAAATATGAATATTAATGAAAGGCAAATGGACTCAAACGTTACTATCCATCCTTAGCATTCTGGCTTAAACGTATTAATCAGATTTATCAGATTGGAACTAAATATGGGGGTGCACATGTCCTGCTTACATGTGAATTGTACATGACATGTCTGTCTATTGATGGGAGTCCTAAGCGAGGCCTCATTTGTGCGCCATGCTGTGACTCGGTCTGGCCCCCCTAAGGCCCAGACTCAGCTCTGCACTTCCACAGCCTGCTCCTCCTGCTTCGCCTTCTCTTTGGCCTTCTCCTTCTCCACCAGTATGCCTTCCTTCTGCAGCATCGCCATGATTTCAGCCATCTGCGTGGTGGAGATGTTTATGTCCTCCTTGTCGATCAGCTCCACCACCTATGGGACGGAGAGATAAACATGTGACCTGGGGGGCGGGGCCTAGGGTCAGCCACAACCCTTAAGGGCTTGGATCCCTGATGTTCTGGGTTGATGATCTAAATACAGATATCGAGAGTGATTTTTTTTTTTATATGTGGGCCGGATCAGGGTTTGACCTGAGAACTTCATACAACAGCAGCTCAGTTCCTGTCATTGAATATTGCATGTCTTCTCTGCAGAGTTATGTATTTCTATGTTTCCCCCATCAGTCTACATGATCATCAACAGCCTACCTTAATGACATCATCGATGTCGATCTTGCCATCCTTGTTTTCATCCAGCGCGTCAGCGATGCTCTGCAGCTTTTGCTCCGGAATGTTCTGGATCTGCCGCATGATGGTGATCAGCTCGTCGATGCCGATGAGGTTCTCCCTAAAGTTGAAGTACAAGCTGCATACAGGAATTGATCACTGAATTTGACAGAGAGTAAGATGGCGGTGTGGGTTAGAAGGCAATTTGGGGCGTGGTCCCTCAGACCATGCTGGCTTGTGATTGGTAGTCTCACTCTCCACAATGATTTGCCGATTCCATCTCTGGAGAAAGTTTAATAGGTGTGATTTGTAGAGAGAAATTTTAAGAAGCATTCGTTTAATCATTTTACTGCATAAATTTACTGGTAACTGTCCAAGGTAATCCCTGCATTTTCACTCGGCTAGAACCGTGTTTGACAACAGCTCTGGATCACATCCAGACTGCTAGATTTAACAAATAATCCCATGTTGATATGATTTATTCAAAAATAATTTCCATAAATATCATGAAGAAAGAACCAAAGAATGGAACAGACAGGTAAAACACGGCACAAAAGTCTTCATATTTCTGGCATATTTCAGTCAGCATGGCATGGGAGGATTTAACTCCGGGCCCAGAACTCCTGCCTCCGTGAATCGCTCTCCACAGTTACCAACTCGCCTGACAGCATCGTCCGATTAGGAGACCCCCATCTGCACAAACTCCCCCACCACCATTTTACTGTAAACAAGCCAATCTCATAGGTCATACGTGGGTTTTTTAATCGTACGCAGACTGAAAAAACTGCAGTCTCTCCACACACACACCCCAACAGAAATAACAAGTCATCCTGTTAAATCAGTCAAGATAAAGACTCACACTAACGTGAACACTCACCCCAGAGGTGGCGCCGCCCTGCTGTCCATCTGTCCATCCAACGTCGCCTTGTCCTCGTCCAGTTCGTTGATGATGCTGTCGATGCGGCCGATCATGAGGTTGACCCTTCGGGAAAGGCGCTTGCTGGCCTTTGACTCCTGCACGACCGCCTCCTGACCAGTCTTGGACAGCTCCTTCTTCATCTCCTCCAGGTCCTAATGTCCAAAGTTAAGCCCCTCAGAAATGACAGTCGAAACATTTAGAGGTTCGGCTCAGAGGTAAAGCTCAGAGGCTGGGACTCCTTACCTCGCTGTACTCCTGCACGTCGTCCTTCAGCTCCTCCAGCTCCTCCTTTTCCAGAGTCAGTAGCTTCTTCTGCTCCTTCAGTTTGGTGCAGGCATCACTCAGCATGTCGATCTCCTCTTTGGTAATCTCCTCTCCCTGAACAGGGCAGAACACTGATAAGTGAGGTGGAGGGCAGGGGCTGTACAGGGACAGTGACATGAAATGGGGGGGGGGGGTAGTGCCACACTACTTTCAAATTGGGAAAGCCATAAAATGCAGTGAAGACCAAATGAAGCTTCAGGAACCATTTGAGTTTCTCTTTACACTACTAGATGGAGCTCTTGGTTTACTTTGGGGCATGTTTTGATCCCTTTTGTTTTTGAACAGAGAGCGCCATCTAGTGGAGTCAGAAAATACAGCGAATGGTTCATGAAGCTTCATTTGGTTATCACTAATAGGCGGTGGACCAAAATGCATTAAAAGGAGAGGGCCATTAAATGGTACCTCTGCCACTGCTGAAACTAGGAGCGCGAGAGGAAAAGAGCATCAAACATCCGTGTCATCTACATAAGAGTTACGGTGCTGAAACCAGGAAACAGCAGCCAAAACGCCAGCGTTCAACAACTATGTGCATTCATCAGTTCATAAACTTAGTCCTGTACTACCACAGATCAGGGTAGAAAGAGGAGCACTGACTCGGTAAACATGATAGTATTCTGCTATTCCTCATCTGCATGGTTCGAATTACGGGGGAGCTAAGGGGAGAACGGCTCCCCTGAGACGGACCGGGGCTCCCCTGAGACGGACTGGGGCTCCCCTGAGACGGACCGGGGCTCCCCTGAGACCTTTGGGGGGAGCTCTAAAAAGCTGTTCAATTTTGCGTTGTAGGTTATATTTTATATTTATATTTTCTACACATTTCCTGAAATTAAAAAAATAGCGTAATAGCATAAACGACAGCGTTGTGTGTATAATTCGAACCCTGCTCATCTAAAGTCCAGAGGTGCCCTCACTGTCACCTGCCTGGAATCGCACTGCAGAAGTCACCCAAATGGGTATAGGTTTCAGTCCTGCAAGAGCCACTACAGTCGCAGTGGGTAATGATGCAGTAACGAGGTTGAGAGAGACAATCTGCGGTCAGCCCTGAGAAATAAGCTGCATTTTAACTGTATGACTGTAAAATTAAAACTGGCAGGAAGCAGTGGACTGGTACACGTTCCTAGCCCCTGTTTAGCCACACCCCACAGCTTGCCAAGGCATAGCCCCACCCATCATACCTTGATGCCCTCAAGAACGGGGGCAGTGTCCATCAGGGTCTCTGAATGGATGGTGGCGTCCACACTGACCAGCTCCTGATCAGGCTCTCCAGCCACCTGCGCCTTCGGGGCCTTGGCGGCAACAGGCTCCGCCTCCTTCTGTGGAATAAGATAAGCCCATCTGAGCCCTGAGCTGCCCCATTAAATGTGACCACGGTGTTTCGGGGGGGGGGGGGGGGGGCTTACCTCGGCCAGCCTCACCCTCTGCTCCTGTTGGATGGCCAGCTCCTCTTGCAGCGTGGTCTCCACTTTGGTCCTGTTGTCCACCTTGGAGAGTTCCACCTCAGCCACCTTAACCTGGGCTTCCTTAGCCTTTCACACGCAGATGCACAGTGTCACATGGAATCAAACACATTCAACACAATCTCTTGCACATGCACACGCACCACAACGTCTGGCAGCGTCTGCAGGGTGGTCTTAAGCTGGTCAGCGGGGGACAGTGTGTCTGGTAGGAACATTGCTCTGGACAGTAGCAGCAGTGAGGTGGGGATTTGCTGATCCAGATGCAGCTCCAACCACTAGAGGGAGACAGAGACAATACAGACTACATACAGTCACCCATTACATCAACATGTCCTCAGCAGACTTAAAAAAAAAAAAAAAAAAAAAAAAAAAACCCACAAAATTAGAGGTGTGTGCATTTTGTGGATCAAACCGTACAAATAAAATTAGTCAATGGTTTGTCCAACACTGCATCTGTCCAATTGCTTTTTTTTTCCAAATTTAGAACATGCATTTAAAAGATAAGAGAAATTAAAAAGGAACTCAGTAGAGATTTCTAATAAAGTCATTTAAATACATTACAGCATGAATAATATCTCAAAAAGATCGATTATAATCACAGAAGCACAGGCTATGCAAAATCCCATCCGCCCCATTCCCACAATGCATGACTCTGCCAGTCTGAAAAGTGTCTATATGAATTCAGATCCTGAGGCGTGGCTTGTTACAGAGGAAACCATCCATTTATCTCTCAGAGCATCAGAAGTAACTTTTGCAGATGTAGCTTGTGGTTTCTTGCACGGCCACAAAGGGAGGAGGGGAGCCTCTTTAATCTGCCTGCTGAATGCTATGGCTGGTTCATACTTCTCCGCATGCATACTAGCGGATGTGTCCGGTCGAACGTTTATGACGTGCTTGACGTCACTGTCTGCCTCCGCGGATGAACGCCTGCCACATTCCTCAATAAAGGTAAATCTTACCACAGAAATTCATGCAAATCAAGAGCAAAGGGACAGTTATCTTGTGCTGATGCACAGCTCTGTATATATGGCATGGAAATAAAGCCCCACTTGACTTAAATACGAAAGGTATTTTCAATGACTGAATCATTTTCTGGGTTAACGCAGCCACCATGAGAATGACGGCAAGTCAAAGTCTGAAGCTAGAGGCGGCGGCGATGAAAGCGTGACCTTTGACCCTACCTGCCACATCACGCCCCATGTGACGGAGAGGCCCGATTTACCTGTCTGAGCTGCTCACGCAGCCTCTGCTCCGTGACACCCAGCGCCCGCATCCCTCGTACCCGACACGCTGCCTGCAGCTCGCTCACATTCAGGCTGTCCACACCTTCCTCGGCGATCAGCTGAAGGTGGGAGACGACAGTCATGCATATGAGACACTCAGATACTCCAGCGCTCCGGCTCGAATTCCACGACAGTCAGGTTGGCGGGCCGGACCTTGTCGTCGGTGCGGATGGCACGCAGCTTCATGATCAGCTGGAACCGCAGGAAGTTGTTGGTGCCGATGGACTGCAGCTCTAGCAGTCGGCACAGCGCCACCAGCTGGGGCCGCGTCAGGTTGTCCAGTGTCAGCTCATCCTCGAACAGCTTGGAGAAGCGAATGATCTCCTCATTGCTTGGCCTTTCCCCAGAATCCCGGATCTATGAGGAAGATGCCGACATCTCGCTGACACTGGGACACGTCGAGCACAGGCCCCAACGAGAACAGTGGCACGGACATAGGGACATTCTTCTCAGGCAGAAAACCATAACTATTGACTCTACTGACACAACACATGCTCAACAAATGGTTGTTGATGTGCGTCCACATGAGAAGATGAATGTCGCCAAAGGGTAAATTACATGCAAACGCAAACGCGTCAGACAGCTAGCAGATACAGAATAGTGTCAGGAAAAATAAGGCAAAGTATCTCCTTAAAGCAGACATATGGTTTAGGATGGCTTACATATGCATGTGCTGCAGTCTCGTGGCTCTTGCCAATTCACACAAAACACACTCATAACCAGGATATGATTCAGTACATATGTAACACACACAGGTCCCCAACACTTAGCACTACAATGAATCAAGTTCCGTGGTAACATAACATAAAGGAGGACGCAGCAGGCTGTCCCAGGAAGCCTTTACTCTGAATGAAGCTGCTTACAGAAGGAGCCAGCAAATAGATTCTCACTGGGAATGCTGGTCAGGAACCTGACCAATGGGCATTACCTTCTGGAAGAAAGTAGAGAACTCCTTAGTCACGTTGTCCTTGGCGGCTTTGTTGCGCAGGGCAATCTCCTCCACTGTGTCCTGGAGAAACTTGGCCATCTCCAGCTTAACCCTCAGCTCCTTCTTCAGTCTTTCCTCCTGTAGCGAGTACACATGGCACTTAGCTATACACCACATTTAACACTGTACCCCAAGAACAACATTTTACCACTTGGTGCACTGTGCCCTGAAATGAATGGTTTAGCACTTGGCACTATGTTCCAGGGTTACCACTCTATGTTACCACTCAGTGTGCTCTGCCATGCACACTGCGCTCTGGGGCTAGCACTTTAGCACTAGTTATGCTGTGGGCCAGGGGCTAGCACTTTAGCACTCGTTATGTGGTACACTGGGCCTAGCGCTTTAGCACTCGCTATGCTGTGGGCCAGGGGCTAGGACTTTAGCACTCGTTATGTGGTACACTGGGCCTAGCGCTTTAGCACTAGCTATGCTGTGGGCCAGGGGCTAGCACTTTAGCACTCGTTATGTGGTACACTGGGCCTAGCGCTTTAGCACTCGCTATGCTGTGGGCCAGGGGCTAGCACTTTAGCACTCGTTATGTGGTACACTGGGGCTAGCGCTTTAGCATTCAGTGGTTGTGCCCTGGAGCTAGCGTTTTAGTACACACTACGTTATGCGTTAGGGTTAGAACTTCAGCACTTGCTATGCTGTGCCCTTGGGCTAATGCTTACTTAGCACACAATGACCTGGGGCTAGTGCTATGCTGTGGTCCAGGGCTAGCGCTTTAGTTGTCAGGATGCTGTTCCTTGGAGCTAGGACTTCAGCACTCCGCATGCTGTTCCCTGGGACTGGCATTTCAGCATGAGTTACCTGGGGTTCGTGCTTTAGTACTTGCTACACCGTGGGTCTAGGGCTAGCACTTGAGCACTCTGCATGCTGTTCCATGGGGATAGTGTTTTAGCATGTGTTACACTACGTGTTTGGGGCTAGCGCTTTAGTACTTGCTACATTGTGGGTCTGAGCCTAGTGGTTTAGCACTCGACATGCTATTTCATGGGGTTACAATTTTAGTGCTCGCCACACAGTGACCTGGGTTTGGCGGTTCAGTACGTAGCATGCTGTGCCCTGGGGCTAACAATATAGCACTCACTACACTGTGGCCTGGGGTTAGCGCTTTAGTGCTCACCATGCTGGCTAGTGTTCAGGGATAAAACCATTCCCACCTTTTTGGTCTGTGTCTCGAAGGTGGAAGGCAGCATGTTGGGGAAGAGCTTCAGGGCCACAGGAAGTAGAAACTCCATGAAGGGTACAATGATGAAGACCAGGAAGGGCAGGAGCCGGAACACATCCGCACAGGTACGCAGGAACTGAAACGAGAGCAGGAAGGTACAAGAGCTTCAGCTAATAATCATATTCGAATCATCTTTTTCATAGACGATGGACCACAGGTAGTCCTGTATATTTTTTCTACCCAGCATGAGCAGAGAAGACCAAACTAAATGATTATTTGCCGAGCCTTGGCAGGTGTGCTGGCCATAGGACAGAATGAATATCCACCACTGGCAGGGGTCTGACTAATGGGAAGCCATGATTTACTTCCAGACTGAGCTCACAGAGAACCCCCTAATGCTAATGCTAATGGCTAAGGGGCCACCAGATGGGCCGGCTGCTACGTCCCCTGTGTTCTGACAGCCATGGGGGTAGGTAACAGAGGATTACGTGGGGGTAGGTAATCCTGAAGACACCCAGAGTGGAACACGTTCATAGATGCGGGGGGGAGGGGGGGGTGAAAGGTGGTGTTTAACCCCTCCCCTGTCCACCGGGGACAAAGCTTGGCCTGTAGACCTGAGAAAGAGCTTTTGTCCTCCATCCATTGGCATGGAGATGGACCCTGCGAGCTCCGGCTCCATGAGGAGCTGAGTGTGGACCAGGCACACAAACAAACAAGCTCTTAAAGGCACAGCGTCGCCTTTGGCTCGTCATAGGCAAACGGCCGAGGGGATTCAAGTAGGTCTGAGTGGGCAGCGTATACATCAGCAGGTCAGGAATCTGTGTCTGTCCAGAACTCTGTGGGATTGAATCGTGGAGCCAACAGCACAATCGTATCATTGAATACTAAAGAAAGACCCTTTACCCCAACTGCTTCAGGGGCGTCAAACACTGGTTGTCCCTTTCCTATAACCCAAAAATTGCTCTATGTACATCACATGGCATGTATGTCACAAAAAGCAAGTTGAGAAATACGAAAACTACCCAATTTCCCAACAGTTATGTTCAGTTAGAACTAAACTTCTTTTTTTTAATCTAACCATCCCAAGCCTACAATTTGAGCATTGTTGTCACAAAAAAATACAACTGCCGATAAACTACAATTCCCAGTATACCTGCAGCTGAAAACAGGACTGGAAGTGCTGACAAACTACATCTCCCAGCACCAGTGCAAATTGCACTTAAAACGGAAAATAGATGCATCCGCCCATACTAGTCTACAGCTGGATACATGAGTGTAAAGACATCGCAGACTGAATCAGCACTCTGAAGTAAATGGCTCTGTGACATACCAGCAAAATTCACTTTTTCGAGGGCAAACATCATAAATAGCACTGCTGTTTTCTCAAAATGAGTCACATGACAGGGTTTTCACTAAAAACCAGGAAGGGGGGGGGGTTTGCAGCCTCTCCATTGAGAGACAGACGATAGTCCCAGCCCCAATTCCCATGAGGAATATAAGCTGAAGACTGAAGCCATTATCCCGGTAATCCAATCCTCGCCATCTCTCAGAGTCACCATAAACCACCACAGTCTGTACTACAGGCGGCAACCCCTTCAAACAGCACCCCCCTAGGTTTTGGGGGAGGTGTGCGGATCAGTGGGTTAAGACCCTGTATCCATGATCAGAAGGTTGCCAGTTTGAATCCCATGAACGACAGACTGAAGCCACCACGGGACCCTTGAGCGAGGCCCTTAACGCCCATTTCCAGGGGCGCTGCATGCTGGCTGAGCCTGTGCTACTCCCAAGCTTGTTCTCACCTGATTATGTGTCGGTGTGTCTTAGAGAGCAGGATGGGATAGGCAAAGAAGAGTGTTTCCCCATGGGATCAAAACATTTCTGTTTCTATTCCATTCCACACTCCGGAGCGAAGGCGGGTACACCTCACCTGCCGCCTCTCGCGGCGGGACAGCACGTTCCCGTTGAGTACCCGCCACAGCATGCGCCCGGCAATGGTGGTGTCCACCAACAGCAGCCGGAAGCCGTGATAGTAGTGTTTCAGCTCGTCCAGCACGCGCTGGCCCAGGGAACGCCGCGCCAGTGGGGCTTCGGCCGGGGGGCTGTAGACCGGACCTCCCTCTTCCAGAGTCTTGTTCTTGTCCTTCAGGGACTTGAGTGACTTCTCTACCTTGGAGTCGTCGCAGAGCCGGGTGCTGCCGTGCCACCATCGCACGGGGGCAGCGACCGCCCACGTCCCCAGAGGACCGGGAGGGGGACCCGCCAACTGGCCGCAGTACAGCCTCCACGCACCCGGGGACTGCCGAGAGCTGCCAGGTGACGGGCTGAAGAACAGCGAGGAAAAGGCGCCACTTCTGAGCCCGTCGGTCCTAAAGACACCAGAAAACTCAATGCCACCTTACACTTCAGCTAGCTTTAGGCATACTTAAATATTAGCATTCCACTAAGCACAAGCATGTTTACAACTGCATACAATCATTCCTCTGCTTTACATTTATTCCATTCCCATATCAATTCAACACATCACTCACCTTTGGCTCGTCATTCTGAGAGCTGTGCACTGAAAACAGATCGTATCTGACAGCTGGCCTAGGACAAAGACACCAGAACAGATCAATACTTTAAGACAGCTGCTATAAAAGGGGTTAAACGGCCTGACTTGAGAGGGAGGGGTTTCAGGTTGAAATCCCAGTAGGGGTCGTACTGTGCCGTTAAAGTTCTCAATCTTAATTTATGGACAGCGGGTAGTAACTACTATAAGAAAGGCTGTCAGTTTTACATTAGTGAATTTGTAAAATTCTTAAACGTGGCACTTAATCTGAAAACAAGTCACTTTGATCCTCCTCTATTCATCACAGTAGGACAGAGCACAGACATATTGAACATCATAATATTAAACTGCCACTGAAAAATCTCACATGTCAGTTGGTCACCCTTCACTGTGCCTTGGAAAGTACCTAGTCTATCCCTGCTTGGCTGTGAGCAGAGGCTGAGTCACAGTAAGTTACACAAGCTCTCAATGTGGACTTGGGGTCCGGACAGGAACAGGAGGTCACAGTCTACAAAAGCAGATAGCCGGCCAATCCGGCCACCCCCAGCAGCACGTCACTCAGTGAAGCCACGGGAGGAGAACCTGAGAGCATGTGGCGTCCACCAGCGTAGGTGAGCTAAGGTCAGCTGAAGCAAAAATAACATTAACTGACACTCATAAGTGGAAACCCCAGAGCACAAGTGAGACCTCCAGCCTGCCTGAGCAGCGCTAATCGCACTCACTGCATCTTCATGCACTGTCTGTCTGTACGAATGTAATCATGCTTATACGACACATTCAAAGACTCCCTCATAACTAATTTTAATAAATGAGTACATGCATTTCTTTGCAACTTCACTGATTACTGAGGATTCCAATAAGAGACTGGTGTCTACGAGTATGTACAGGTATACAGAAAGTAAGACGAGAGAGACGTGAGTGGTCATCAGGCTGAGGGGTACGACAGTCTATACACAGCAAAATCGCCGGTGTTAAAAGTAACTCTTGTGGTGTTAAACGAACTTGTAGAGTTTATTTAATCTGGAAGTGTTAATTTAACACTGGTGTTATTTTCTGTGTAGGTTAGCTGGGTAACACTGAAGGGGTTACTCATGCAACACTGACTTATGGATTCATACTGACAGAAGTGTTCAAAAATGATAATTTTGTTTACAAATTACTGAATTTCATTTCAGCTGGTACCTTAGCTTTTGGTTGACGGATTGTATTACATAACTATCTACAGAGTATAGCACAGGCCGTCATTAAGTGCATTACCATTCAAAATGCCCACTCTACCCAGAATAGCTTTTTCTGGTCCAAGGGCAATAGAAGGAGTTATTTCACCATGTGCTTGATCACACCCAGCACGGCCTTCAACAGTGCAAAGTGCACCTGGCACTTTATGGGTGTGTCTCGTGTGCAAACACAGCCAAGGGCCTCTGAACGTGACACCAAGGTGGCCTGACGGAGTACTGCACATGAAAAAAGACATCGACAGTGAGCCTTATCTTATAAAAACAGAGCGTAGCTTTGATGAACCCCACCAAAGCAAATCAACGATATCCATCCATCCATTTTCCAAACCTCTTATCCTTACTGGGTCGCGGGGGGTCCGGAGCCTATCCCGGAAGCAATGGGCACGAGG
>JAODJX010000053.1:6081486-6092423 GCA_026776945.1 Isichthys henryi | reverse complement strand
TGTGTGAGTGTGCCCTGCGATGGGCTGGCCCCCCATCCTGGGTTGTTCCCGGCCTCGTGCCCATTGCTTCCGGGATAGGCTCCGGACCCCCCGCGACCCATAAGCGGTTTGGAAAATGGATGGATGGATGATGTACATCTTTCACCTTGCCCTAGCGTTGACAAACACTTAGCCGTTTAAGCGGAGAAGGTTGCCAGATATTCAGGTCCGCGATCTACTGGTGTTTTTGACAGGTGTAATGCATCAAAAATGTATACTCACAGGGGCGTAGGAACTACTAATATTTAATTAATTGCGGGTCACCTTCTCACCCCCCCCCCAAAACACACCTTTACCTTTTAAACCACATAAATAAAATGATCACACGTTAAATCAATGTCTCACTCAGTATCAAACTCTTCAAATTCAGTAACGTATGAGCATTATTGACTGTGTTTAAGGCTTTACGTAGTTTATCTTTGCCGAGAGCATTTTAAAATTCCGTTTAATACTTGCATCTTAAATGTGCATTTACGACCACATTTTCCGTGAATGCAAGGTTGCCTGTAGTACTCGCGGAGAACCGGCCACGCTGATCGTCTTTTCCATCCGCTGTCATGCTGTTTTATGAAGGAACGTGACTCGGCTTTAAACTCTCTGGTACTATTTCGAAACACCCTTTACACATTTTCTCGTTTTATGCTGCTCCTCAAGTACATAGTTTTCTGCACAAAATAAAAAGGCCCTCGTTGCCTTTATTCTGCCTGGACTAATGATTCTCTTACCCATCTGGCAACCCCGCCACGGCCCTACAGTATTTCTTTGGTGTGACGTCATGTGAAGAGGCCGTCCTCCGTTTCATTTGTTAAGAATTCGGGTCGCCGCTTCATAGGTTTTCCAGTCGATATTCATCCAGAACTCTAAAACAAGATTCTGAAGTCTGCGCGGACATTGACGGAAATACTAAATGTGACTAGTTCTGCCTTCACATCATACGGAAAAGCGGGAATGTTCTTCTACGACCGTATAAAGCCTGGGGTTTTTTTTGAAAAGGCCGGTTAAACTCTCCAGAGCTGCCAGCCAATCGGAAGTGAGTATTTTTCGCGCTGGTTGGGAGTATAGATCGCCGCGAGCCTTGATTCGGAGTTGTGTGTAACCTCATAAAGATGCTCCTAACAGGTTATTTTGCTAATAATGTCTTATGGCACTGTTAACTTACCCGTGAAAATAATACGAATAATTTTCTGCGAAGAAGTAACGGCGGAAAACAGTTTCTTTCCAGTATGGCCACTACAAGTGACCACAGAGTCCGCACAGGGGCTAGGCAGTCAGCCGTAGTATTAGCTAGCTGTCGGTTAGTATGTGTTACGCTCAGCAACATTTTAAACCACATAAATAAAATGATCACACGTTAAT
Source organism: Isichthys henryi (assembly GCA_026776945.1). Classification (NCBI taxonomy): domain Eukaryota; kingdom Metazoa; phylum Chordata; class Actinopteri; order Osteoglossiformes; family Mormyridae; genus Isichthys; species Isichthys henryi. The sequence continues at coordinate 6,091,028 of JAODJX010000053.1, read as the reverse complement.
AGTTGTACACTTGCACATTTTCGACTGTCCGAAAATGTTCGTAACTCAGATCAATAGGCATCGGTCCCTTAGCTAGCCAGTAAGCTAATGTGTCGCCGTATTAAAGCCATATTTAAAATATCGCCTGCGGATCGGATGAGATTTTGGGGCGGATGTATTTGCTAAGGTGCTTCGTATTTTACGTGAAATTCCGGGCGCGAATATGAAAGGGGGAGGATGTGTTGACGCTGGTACTTGGCTACATGATGAATAAGAAAATGTGTGAAAACACTTTTTTTGTTTTGCTGAATAATTACGCCACGTCAGTTTAAACGTTAGCCGAAGTCCCATAAGAGATGAGTTTCTGAATGCCGGCCAACTAATCTCTTCTGGTGGATTCACACCCACGTAACCAGCTAAAGAGCTAAGTGAAACGTTGAGCTTTGACATAATGTTTTCCATCCATTTTTACTTAACCGTGTAGAGGTTTTTCTCAAACGTCGTTGCAGTGTAGCTAGCGACAGCAGTGTACTTTGTTGTGTTAAATAGCATTGATTTGGGATAGAGGTACCGAATCTCTGGTAGCTAGCGCTTTCGCTCTCCAGTGATCTGTAGACTTAGGCCGATGACATAACGATGTTTTGGCTTCATCGACTTTACGTGGGAAAACGATAATATGCGAGTCGGACGGCGATTTCATGCTAGGGAAAGTAACCCCGTTTGGCTTAGACCTGATGTATTGGTATTTCATCCATCCGTAGTGAGACATGTTACTTTTGCGACCAGTTTTTGCGTATGAATGGGGAGCCATGTTTGGCTTGCAGCTCAGTCGCCCGCGTAGTGAATTTAAGCAGTAAAACTAATTCGCATCTGAAACGTAAGACGGCGCTTAATCTCTTAACTATGTAGGTAACCAGGCACCGATTCCGTAAGAAACACTATATCCTGGTAAAATGTATTATTCGCTATTACCCATTTGGGGAAAATGTTGTGAGGGCTAGCATTATTTAAATGATATAAAAATAATTTTGTTTCTTCTATTTAGAAACATTTTGTGGAGCGTTACCAGACTTTTGAAATTAGTTATATGCAACTAATCTAAACCTGCACCCGAGCTGAATACATTTATCGTAATACTGCGATATAAAGGTTTGAATCAAGTTATTTTCAAAATTAACTTATGGCAGAACCTGTTTTCATAAATGTTATGTACATTTTAATTGAAATAACAGTCTCCCATTTTTGTTGTATAAGTGTTAAATATGTAACTCCTGTAGAGTTTTCGGAATTTGTGCTTCCATAAGGATCCTTGTGGCGTCATCTGTCAGTGTTCCCGCCGCAGTACTCTATGAATCTATACAGCATTTTCTCACCTGATTCATACACATTATTCAAGGATTATTACGCAGCAAGTATTTATTAAACATGTATAAAACAGAGTATGTAATGTGTATGTTAGATATTTATATGAAGATATTTTTGGTGTGGTCTGAAAATTGGATCAGGCCCTTTGAATGTTCCTGAAGAGTAACAGCTTGTTAATGGCGTTAGTATTCCCTTTAGTGTGATTTTTTATAGCAGCCATCTTCCAGTAATAAAGCATGCTGACTGAAATGGAGCCAACCGTGCTGTTGTCTCTAAGCCCTCGTTGTTATTCCTGCAGCAGACTGAGCCTGGACACGAGTGTCTTGGATGGGATGGATGCCAAAGGCCGCTCGCTGCCTTTGATGGCTGAGCCGCCGAATCCGGTCAGTATGAAGCAGTCATCGGAGTCGCTAGGCGGTCGCAAAGGCCGTGCGGACATGAGCGGTGACCCTGCCATGCTGATGGATCAGGCGGCTGCCCAGCTCGCCGTCACCCTGCAGGACAGCGTCCTCCAAAACATGGCTGGGCACAGTCACACGCACGAGCGGCTGAAGGATTTGACCTCGCGCGTTCTCAATGGCAAGCAGGAAAAGCTGACCAAGTTGTGCGCCGCCGAGCCCACCATCCTGAAAGTGGTGGAGGCCCCACCGCAGCACACCAGCCCCCAGGGCAAAGGGGCCTCGGACATCCAGATCCATATCACCAAGATGGTGGCCAAGAGTGAACCGCTGTTCGCGTCCTGTTTTGGTGAAGATGGCGATCCACCTGCCCAAGCTGCACCCCCCAATGGAGTTCCATACCTTCCCACCAAAGGGAAGCCAGGAAAGAGGAGAAAACGAAAGAAGCTTTTGGTTCCTAGAGTTAGGCCCCAGCTGTCTTCTCACATGGTTCCTTTGGAGACACCGAAGGCAGTGGAGGCTAAGGATGGTACTGGAATGGCAAATGATTCAATAAGCAGTACACCAGGCAAGGTAGATCCACTTTCTTCTGATTAATTGAAAATAATCCAGTCACCTTGTCATTGTTTCCACTTGGTCTGTTTGCAAGAGCCAGAGGTGCTCTGTTTTCTCTGGTATGTTTTTGAGGTGGCAGTGATCTATTTTTAGAGAGAACCATATTTGATGACCGTTATACTAGTATTTCTGGAAACCTCAGCAGCTCTAGCTTGGGATGGGAACCGTTCAAGTGGGTATTTTTTACTCTGAGTAAGCTAGACGTTTTGTGACATGTTAGGATTACACTGCTCTGGCTTGAAGTAGGCTGGTTATTCATCATAATGCAATTTATGGCTATGCATTGTCTGATAAGATACTTGTTTTCAGACCCGCTGTTTTACACAAGTTTGTCTGTTCACAATCGTTGCAGTTTTTGTCTTTCTCAGTGCCTTTCAAATGAATCGTTTACCTGTAAACTTTTCTATAGACTGTGTGGGAATGTGTGTGTTTGGTTGGGTAATCTTGCTATTAGTGGGGGGCGGGGTATAAGATTTATAAATCTTATGAATGTGTGTGGTCTGTTACTATATTTTGAGGTTGTGGCTGGTTCAGACTGCAGATAAGGTGTTTGAATGAACCGCAATCAATCCTGCTGTTTAACATTCATGCAATGCAAAACAGGGGCTCTGCAACGTTAAGCCCTACCTGTCCCATCTCACAGGTATGTGAGCGGAGGGAGCTGTGTTTCTTTGTGGGAGATGTGGTATGGACAAAAGTATCTGGATACCCGTGGTGGCCCTGCATGGTGACCACAGACCCAGTACTCAACCACCATGTTAAGCAGAAGGGTATGTCTCACGACAGGTGTAACGTCGGATAGCATGCGGTCTGCCTTCTATGTTCAGCTGCCTTTTTGCTTATGCTGTTTGATCAGTCGTGGCGAAATCAATAGTTAAGTCTATGTGGGATTACGTGCTGGTTCCTCTGTATGTTTGAAGTGTGTGATATGTTTCGAGACCCTTGGCATGTGCGAGTGTGGCTCACGCTCCCCTTTTCCCTATACACAGCAACTAACAGCCGCAGAGGTCTGCTCTACCATGTGCAGTACTTTGGTGACACGCCAGAGCGGGGCTATATCTTCGAGAGGAGTATGGTAACGTTTGGAGGCAAGGAGCAGTACCAGGAGCTATGCCAAAGCAGGACCAAGCAGTCGGCTTCCCGGGTCAACCCTAAAAAGGTGCCTGTTTTTAACAGATTCTCCCCCTGAATGTAGTGTTGGTGTTTAATGCCATGCTTTACGTGTTTAATGCCATGCTTTACTCTCTCAGACACACCACTCTGTGCCCCTGAAGCTGAGGGCCCAGTGGAGTATGGGTGTCTCCCAGGCCACAGAGGCCATTGGTATGGCACTAGAGGAACGTATAACCAAGTTTACCTTTACCTACACTGGTGGGCAACCACAGCTCAATCCCCATGTACTAAGAGACCTGCCCCCCACCCCCTGCAACACCGCTCCAGCAAGGCAGCGACAGCTGGCTGTATCTGCCCCCCATGCGCCCAGCCAAGGAAAACGCCGTGCCCAGGTAGGCGTTAGCTGCCCTCCCTACCACAATTCCTCTCTGTCTTTGCCACAAATGTAGTTTTTTTTTTTTTTTTAAAGCATAAGCCTACTTCATAGGTTTTCATAGTGTACTTTTCCAGGGAGAAATCATAGGGATTCCACGATCACTCGCATGATCTTTTCTCCACAGGCACCTCGTATTACACCTTGTACACATGAGTGTGTTAAATCCCATCCCTGATTCTCCCGTCCAGTTCCCTCTAACTTTGCTGTCCTCTTTGCTTCCAGGTTCTGCCAGCTGCTTCTGAAGGTTCCAAATTACTTGAACGAAAGCAAAAGAATGGGCCCAGGTCCCAGGAGAGTGGCAGACCTGTACAGAAGAGAGCCCGGCTGGCTGCTGCTGTTACTGCCGCTGCTGAAAGCAGCGTGCCGCCTCAGACTGAGCTCCTAGCTTCACCAGGTAGGCCTGGAAGGGCCAGTCTTCACTGCTACTGCATACTGGCTTGTCTCGTATAAACCCCACTCCTTTCTCCTCTGGTGTGGTAATGTCATATCGGGCTGGAGCTGCTTTTGCCCTCTTTCTCTGCTCTTCTCCTGTCCTTTAGCTAATAAAGATGGACGCTTCAGGATCTGTCCCACTCCAGAAAAGAGGAGGACGAAGTCCCATTTGAAAGGTTAGCACAGCCCTCCATACTAATGGTCACCTTTATTAGTATTCCTGCAGGGTTACTAATAGTGTAGCCAGTTTTTTATTTTTAAAACTTTTTTTTTTTTTTGTATGTTTTGATAATCCCTGTGACCCTGGATAATTGGTTAGAAAATTCAGCACCGTAACCTTCCTAGTTTATCGTGTCTGCTCACCTCGGTATTGCTGTTCTGCAATTCAAACTGTTGCCCCACACACTAACCTTCCCCACCATTCCGCAGGGACCAAGGCCTCGGCAGAAACAAAGAAGCCCAGAAAGAGGATGCTGAGCAGGGCCGAGGAGAAGGCTGAGCAGCCCCATAAACGGGCCAAGCTGGATGGCCGCATATGGAAACGGAAGGTAATCCACGTATGAGCTCCGAGAAGGCAGCACCCCTTCGCCTAGCTCCCAGCTCTCATGTTCAGCATACTTCTCTGAGAGGCCTTTACCCCTGTCTGTGTAGGTGGAACCGAGTCCCACAGTGAAGAAAAAGTTAAAAGTAAAGCCCACCAGTGTGAAGAAGAGGGGCCCACGATGCGACGAGGCCAATATCCGTGGTACTGTCCTTGCTCTATATCCTAAGAATAAAACATTGTAAACATTCAGATCATTATTCTTCCCAGGATGTAGTTTGTTCTTCGTTGTCAATCTGCTGTCTGTTCTGTAGCTGTCGCTGTTGTTATATACAGTATTGCAGTACAGTACTGCTGCTCTCTGTCTTACCAGAAACCCAGGAAAAACCCAAGCCTGCAAAAAAACGCCGACAGCAGCAAGAGGTCCAGTCACCTGCAACATCACCCAGGAAGAAGTGCCTTCAACAGTCTCCTGAGCCAGAGGTGAGGAATCTCCCTGGTGGTTTCGCCATCTCCACGGTCTTCTCTGTTAGCCTTCTGGCCTTATGTGGCTGCTCTTCCTCTGCAGGTTTCTTTGTGTGATGAGCAGCCTGACTCCCCAGCTGCGAGCACAGACGACCTGCACGCTGCCAAGAGAGGCGAGCGAAATGGCAAGAAAGAGTATGTCTGCCAGGTGAGCCAGCGACTGCCTGCTCTGTTTGTGTTTCTGTGTCTTTTAAGTGTATTTTCTCTCTGCTGTCTACCTCGCACCTGTATGAATCTCTCAGCTAGCTGATCAACTTGATGCTTCTTGGGTGACCTTGTACCTGTCTGTACAGAATGCCTCATTTAATACATTCGTGATGCATATTGCTTCCTTATTTCAATTGTATACGTGTTAATTAGGGGTGTAACGGTGCACAAAATTCACGGTTCGGTACAAACCTCAGTTCTGGGCTCAGGGTTCGGTGCATTTTCGGCACGCCAGGGTTCTCGCACCCAGGTTTTTCTTTGGGAGGATTTTCTATAAAGGACATTTAGAAAGCGACCAGAAGTGCATGTAATTTCTATTGCTATGTTTGAATGACCTTTTGCAGACATTTACTGTTCAGTTTTCATATGAATCAGAACAGGAATGTCTGATGTCACAGTTGGTTACCTTTGTATCTGTAGAGATTAATGTAGTGAATAAATTCATTACATTTCTGGTTGGAGTTTATTTTTAAGCTAAAGGAATAGTGTTTATACAAAATGTATTGCTGTCTTTAAAATATTGTTTTTATTACAGTTAGACGTTTGGCTTACTGTAACGCATTGCTGGGTAATAATAAACAAGACACACACAAAATTTAAACAATACGAAAATGTGAAACTGCAATAAAGGAACATAGGCTGATATATGCCATCAAGCAATCTCACATATGGCATTTTTTAAGAACACACAACCTGTCCCCAACAAACAAGCAGCCAAGTTCCTGACATTGGTGGCCCGCACTACATGTGACAGTTTCGGTAATGTACATGAGTCATGGAAAAGGTTAGTGCTCCCGCGGTGGAAACTTCAGGTGTCAGGGAAGAAGGCAACGGCTCAGCGGCAACTGTTTCTTTTTCCTTTTTTAAAAAAAAAGAAGATATTTTGGATAAACAAGGTAAACGGACATTGCTGGTGTTGCAGTACTTATTGCGGTTTGAAGTCCAACATGCAACACTGATGCTATGCATTTTAAACTGCTGAAAACTTGTGCCAACTCCAACTGGTCATATAGAATTCAAACCCTTAGTGTCAAACATCAGCAATGTAATTCCCGCCCCCTGGAATGAGTAGTGAGGCAGCCAGAGGGAAAGACCTGTACTGTACTGATGGTATTTTCTAGTGTATGCCCTATGACAATATATTTATTTTATTTTTGTGTGAGTTGTCTTAGTTAGATTTAGTTTTGCAATCTATTCAATTTGTGGTCTTTATAGAGAAATCCCAAGGAAATTTTAAGCAAGCATAAAGCCTTGAAATGATCAATATCAACTGATATGAATAAGATATGTATTTAAAAAAAATTGCCTTGTTGCCCAGCCCTACTGTAATCTACTTAAGGCTAATAATTTTGTTCCTTTCAGTTAGCCGTTATAAAATATAAGTAGAAATTTGCTGAATTTCAATAATGAGCAGATGAGAATAATTTCTACTGTGTGAATTATTTTATGTGTGTGTGTATATATATATGTATATAAAATAAACTTTTTGTATGGGAGACGCTTTTGAGATAAGAAGTGTGTTTGCACAGGTCTGTGAAGAGGTGGGTGAGGATCTGCTTCTGTGTGAGGGCCAATGCTGTGGAGCTTTCCACTCGCGTTGTCTGGATGCCCCCTCGCGGCCCCAAGGCAAAGTTCTCTGTCAGACATGCCACTCAGGTGGGTGCAGTGTCTGTGTGTGTGTGTCTGTGTGTGTGTGTCTGTGTGTGTGTAATGCTGGTTCTCTCCTCCACCAGGCGTCCAGCAGTGCTTCTCCTGTAAGAGTACGGAAGGCAGCATCCAGCGCTGTGTGGTACACCAGTGTGGCCGCTTCTACCACGAGGCCTGCGCCCGCCTTAGTGCCGTCTCCGTCTTTAAGAACAAGGGTTTCCGCTGCCCCCTGCACGTCTGTCTCAGCTGTCACTTCAACAGCCGCTCCAAGGCCACCAAAGGTCAGGCCTATAAAATATACCAGCCTCTCTGGAACTTCTCACTCGATCATGATCAAGCTCCGCAAAGCCCCTGCCAGGCTGTGGGCACTGACTCGCTCGCACGGCGCTGTGCCCCCCAGGGAAGATGCTGCGCTGTGTGCGATGTCCGGTCGCCTACCATGCCGGAGACCTCTGCATGGCTGCAGGCAGCCAGGTGTTGTCTGCCAACGCCATAATCTGCACGAATCACTTCACCGCTAAGAAGGGCTACAGCCACCACTCTCATGTCAACGTCAGCTGGTGCTTCATCTGCTCTAAAGGTCAGGGTGCCGCTTGCTGGACAAAGTGGATACGTTTTGCCCTCTGTCTTTTTTGCTCCATTCAGACTATGAATTTTGTCATACAGACATGGGCTATTTTGCAATGATACATCATGGGGGGAGGCTGTACTTGTAACATTCTCCAATGAGAAACTGGTATTTGAAATATATGAGGCATCGTAAATTTTGTAATATACCTCTTCAAGGTCATTTTGTTAAATTCTTTAGATTTCCTGAGTATGGCATCACTGAATGTACCTGAACTATAAAGAAGCAGTGGATTTGTCCTTCTGAAAGCCCATTCTCATGATTTTGTGAAGCACTATTATTCATTGTGTATATCTGCTAGTGTGCATTTCTTCTGAGTAACTGAATTGTGCTGCTGGGCTCTGACCAGGAATGTTGGCTGTCCTGGCTTGTGTTCCTGTGATCTGTAGGGGGCAGTCTGCTGTGTTGTGAATCATGCCCTGCGGCCTTCCACCCAGATTGCCTCAATATTTCTATGCCCGATGGCACTTGGTACTGTAACGACTGTAGGGCTGGCAAGAAGCCCAGATACAAAGACATCATCTGGGTCAAGCTGGGAAACTACAGGTGAGGCACACAGGAGCAAGTTCTGTATGCAGCCATGGTGAAAATGTAGTCTGGTGGTTGTAATTTTAATAATTTTAATGATCACCTGTAAAGCAAATTTATGTAGATGGTGAGAGATGGAAAATTTTAGAAAGCCAAGTCTGTTTGAGGCTGCTGTACCCTTTGTTTTACTTGTATTCTTAAAGAGAAATTGGATCACTTAAGGAATATTCATGTGTGTTGGATGACAGTGTCTTATAATTTACGCAATTTAAAAATCCATTTTTATATGACACTTTGAATAACTAGTGCTGGTTTATCATGGAGCCGTGAACACTGATGTGCTCCGTAGGTGGTGGCCTGCGGAGATCCGTCACCCCCGCAGTGTTCCTACCAACATCCAGAAGCTGCGGCACGAGATCGGCGAGTTCCCGGTCTTCTTCTTCGGCTCTAAAGACTACTTCTGGACCCACCAGGCTCGGGTTTTTCCATATATGGAGGGCGATCGTGGGAGCAAGTACCAGGGGAATGGCATCGGCAAAGTCTTTAAGAACGGTACGTTTAGTTCTCTGTAAGCATGTGTGTTCATGTGGGACATGTCCCTGTGCCGTGATTTGCTCTGTCCTTCCGTCCCAGCCCTGATGGACGCCGAAGCACGCTTTGCCGAGACCAAAAGGGAACGAGAGGCCAAGGAGGCACAGGAAAATGACAAGAAGCCCCCACCCTACAAGTACATCAAGGTCTGTGCTCTGTGGCCGGGTCAATGATGTGGCACCGAGGTCTGCGGGTCCCCCTAGACCAGGGGTGTCCAATCTTATCCACAAAGGGCCGGTGTGCATGTAGGTTTTGGGGGTAACCTGTAGGTCAGCTGTTCTAAACCAGAGTCTCAAGGCTCTGTTAAAATGTCTACACATGCCAAGCTCCCCAAACCCTAAGGGCGTTAAACACATCAGTGCACCATTACTTTGGAAATGTAAATAAGCATTAGGATCTGAGACGTGCAGTTTTTGAACTGTTCAAGTGGGGATTCCCATTTAGTCACATCAGTTACTAATAGAGGGGTGGCATGGTGGTGCAGTGGTTAGCACTGTCGCCTCACACCTCTGGGACCCGGGTTCGAATCCCCGCCTG
>JAODJX010000053.1:6070910-6081290 GCA_026776945.1 Isichthys henryi | reverse complement strand
CTGCGATGGGCTGGCCCCCCATCCAGGGTTGTTCCCTGCCTCGTGCCCATTGCTTCCGGGATAGGCTCCGGGCCCCCGCAACCCAGTAAGGATAAGCGGTTTGGAAAATGGATGGATGGAGTTACTAATAGAAAAAACCTAACCGGTGATTACATTTCCACAATGGAGACTTCTGACTCGGACTCTAATTTTGTGACTCATGAACATCTCTGGCTGCTTGTTAGGACCCCAAGGAGTCTGTTGAAGGTATTCTGGCCATCATTTTTTTCCTCTGATGCAATGATTCTTCTGACCCAGGTGAACAAACCCTGCGGCAGGGTACAGATCTACACGGCAGACGTCTCGGAGATCCCAAAGTGCAACTGCAAGCCCAGCGATGAGAAGCCGTGCGGCTTTGAGTCAGAGTGTCTGAACCGCATGCTGCTGTATGAGTGCCACCCACAGGTATGCCCAGCTGGTGCCCACTGCCACAACCAGGCCTTCACCAAGCGCCAGTATCCTGACACCAAAGTCATCAAGACAGCTGGCAAGGGCTGGGGTCTGCTGGCCCTCAGGGACATTAAGAAGGTATGAGTCCGATGCATCTCCCACTATACAGAACCTACCAAAATATCATGTCTCAGTTTCAGTTCACTCTTTGGGGGACAGTTTTGAGTGTACCGGTCTCTGTGTAGGGTGGTAACACTGATGTCATCTTTGTACAGGGAGAATTTGTTAATGAGTATGTAGGCGAGCTCATTGATGAAGAGGAGTGCCGAGCCAGGATCCGATATGCCCAGGAAAATGACATCAGCCACTTCTACATGCTGACCATAGATAAGGTAGGCGTCAGCGCCCTGTTTATATTCAAGCAAACAAATGCAAAATACAGAGTGTGTATACACTGTAAAAGCAAGGTGTGAAACGTTCCCTGATTATGCCACACTGGGGGGCTTTCACCATCCGTGGTACCTGTATGATGGGTGTTCCGAGTATCTGGCTTAGGAGCTCAGACCTAAGACACCCGCTTCTATTTTCGCTCTCAGGACCGCATCATTGACGCTGGGCCCAAAGGGAACTACTCACGCTTTATGAATCACAGCTGCCAGCCCAACTGTGAAACACAGAAGTGGACAGTCAATGGAGATACACGAGTAGGCCTGTTTGCCATCTGTGACATCCCTGCAGGTAAGAGAGCCCCTCATGGACAGGAGGTCTTATTACAAGACATTATTTCTGTGTTTGGTATATTCAATACAAGGTTATATAAGATTATTTCTGCTATGTATTATGTACTTCACCATTAAACTAATTATTTTCTTGTATCAGGCAATTGATTCCCTTTGACTAGTTGAACAGAGATGTTTTCTGCACTACAGGCACAGAACTGACCTTTAACTACAACTTGGACTGTCTGGGCAATGAGAAGACAGTGTGTCGCTGTGGAGCCCCCAACTGCAGCGGCTTCCTTGGAGACAGGCCAAAGGTAGTAACCTTATCTTAAGTTATCCTGCAAAGCATGCAGGTATCCTGCTGTTTGTTGTTAGCACTTTGCTCCTGTGGTGAGGATACCACACCACCAACCCTGCGTCTTCCTTCCATGTCCAATGGGTACGACTTTGTCCCCTAGCAGCACTGGGGCTCCTTACTGAAGATGTTAGGAACACCAGCACAAAATATAGGTGCACCACTTAAATCAACATGTAGTGCAACACATACATATTTTTTTTCCATCTTAACTGTATTATTGATACTGAATTTACCGAAGGGATGATGTGAGTTTATTTTAAAGGAAAAAGTCACAAGAAGCTGTTGTGTTTTATGGGTGTTTTCCTGAGGCATTTTCCAACCAAATTTCAGTAGCTTTGTTCCTGGTTCCTGGTTACTTTTCCACCGTACAAGAGGAGCTGGGACCTTTATGCTAAACAAGCATGGGAGACAAAATGTCATAGGTTGAACTTCACATGTGACCTCATAGGAAACCACACTGCCATCCCAAAACAATGGATGACAAGCAAGTCCTTTTGTTAGTTATTTGTTACTTAGGGAATCATTCATGACCATAATGGTGCATAGCCTTTCATTTATAGTACCCCTGACATGTTTATAATTCTTAATTAAATCTGGCCACCAGATTGGTCATTTCCACAGAATAAAAAAAAAGATGTAACATTATTCCCCTAATAGTTTCGAGTTTCACCGCCAGCATCTGCGATATTAGAGATTACTGCACACCGGTTATCGACCAAATTTTCAGATACAGAAAAAATGGAAATTATGCAGGCGAAAAAGTATTCATTAATATAGCTGAGGCACGAAAAATCCATCCGCTCAATTTTTACTCCGCTACTTCTCTTTGGTGCTCGTGGTCACCCAGTCAGCACGTTAGCACTATGAGGCCCACACCGGGAGTGCTTCTGAGGATATACAACCCGACAGAGTTCCTGAGGTTGGACCATGACAGAGGTTCCTGCTTCTCGTACAGACACACACACCAGTTCTCTCTCCTGATGTTTCACGTGATGTATGCTGTTGGTTTTTTTTTTTATTTTTATTTAGTCGCAGTCTCCAAAAAAGATCACAAAATGCAACTAAATGGTCGCAGTCTGGAGCCCTGACGTCTCATGCTACATTAATAAACTTTACAGCATTAGCAGAATATATATTTGCATTACGTGTCTGAGAGATTATCCCCATTGCCTTGTGCATAGTGCCCCTTCATGGCTCCTCCTCCTCCTCCTCACAGAATTCCAATGGTCTGACCGCTGAAGTCAAAGGAAAGAAGCCCAAGAAAAAGGTGAAGAAGCGCCGGGCGCGTTCTGAGGGCAAGAAGCAGTCCGAGGATGAGTGTTTCCGCTGTGGGGATGGTGGTCAGCTGGTGCTGTGTGACAAAAAGAGCTGCACCAAGGCCTACCACCTCTCCTGCCTGGATCGCACAAAGCGACCCTTCGGTGAGCATTCCTGCTCCATTGCAGCAGCTCAGAATGAGATCATCTGCTGAAGGCATTTAAATATGTTGCTTGATTAGGGATAGGCTTTATGAGGCTGGTGTCTAAGTTCAAAACGTAGCGCTGTTGTCTGGCTCGACAGGTCGATGGGATTGTCCTTGGCACCATTGTGACGTCTGTGGGAAGAACTCTGAGGCCTTCTGCCAGCTATGCCCCAATTCCTTCTGCAAGGAGCACCAGGAGGGGGCGCTACGCCTGTGGGCACCTACAGGACAGTGGTGCTGCCAGGAGCACGACGAGCTGGAGTTGCGACCTGCCGCAGACAGCACAGAGGCTGAGCCTCCTTTCGTGGATGGACACCGGCCTCCTAAGAGCTCCCAGAAGGCTTAGGAGCAGACAGTCGCACACAGTGTAACCTGTAACCAGCACTGCACAGCAAACTTCATCAGGGAAGCCCAGTTTCTTTGAATTTCATTGAGCCGTCAGGACAGGTCCGTTCTTTTTTATTTTTTCAAATTTACTTTTAAGTTTGCGTTTCATGCATCTGCACTGTTCGGCACCTGTGGTAAGCACAAAATGTTTACTATACAATGTGGAACCAAGCTTATGATTTACACAGCATTACAGTCAAACTTGAACATTTTTACTTTCTCAAACAGATCATTTGACAGTGTAGAGGTGTATAATAAAGACCAAAATTATTATAAGACTGGAATATTGTAGTTACATCTTGCCGGCAGTTAATTTGTTTTTAACACAGAAAGACACTATTAGTAGCTCTTAACAGTCTTTATGTAATAGAGATTTAGGTTACAATTAATAGCAAAGTTTTTGTCTTGTTTGTAGCTCATGTTTAAATTTTCGGGAATTGTGTAAATTCCAAGGGTATGAATCTTGTTTCAAGAGAATTTGAAGATAAGTATTTGAATGCATGTGATTGTGGGCGTACCTTGGATTGAAGTGAGACTGAAGTATGTCCTTTTGTTTAAAAAAAACCTTTAAGGATTCATAGTAAACACTGTCCAATGAAAACAAGCCTAATGTTAGTTTCTTGAAAAGTGCACTGCACAGCAGGTACTTAACGCGAAGGTTCTGAGTAACTATACATATAGGCATATCTTTTAAATTTAGTCGTATGATGCTGAAATGTTTATTTTAATAAAAGTATAATTTGGAACATGCTAGTGAAATAGTTTGCTGATATTTCTTAGGGGCTGGTTTGCAGTTTGCTCAGTACCTTTATGGTCTGCAGCTGAAATGTGGGTAATCTAAGATAGAAATTAACAGCTCACGGAGAATACATGAGCACATAGGTAAGAGCATTGCTAAGGCCTGAGTCAACAGGTATTATATCTGGGAAAACTTGTGTAGAAGATTTCTAGTTGATCACAGAAAGTAGACGGGTGGCACAATGAAAAGTGAACCATGTCTGAATTTGGAGATGGATCTAAATTTAAGACAACTGATGAATTTTTGCTACTCTTTCAATGCAGCAATTGTGTATGTGATTACTTTTAAAATACCTCATTATCCTGCAAAATAGTAACCTGAAGTTATTGCAGAGAACAGATCTTAGCTGCTCCAAGTTCCTGCTCAGTCCTGCTTAAGCACCACTTAGGAAAGACGGAAACAATGAAAATGGATACAGTCTGAGAATAAGTGACAAATTATGAATCTGTGTTTATTGTGGTTTATGCCTTGGGAAAGTAAATGGTGTCAAACTGAATTGCATGAAATTCCAAATTGCTTGAAGCATTGGCACAGAAATAGAAGACTGATCTGCCATCTTTGAAAGGCTTCTGTAAAGTACCTGTCACATTTCATTCTCTGAAACCAGCATTATATCTATTCAGTAGTAAATATGGAATAGTGACTGATGAATCCAACCAAGGGCACTGAGCAAGCTGACACTCAGTACTGTAGCTTTGGGTTTCCATGATATACATAAGCTTGAGTGTTTAAAAAGAACTTGAATTTTTTTTTTAAAGAAAATGCGTACATTGTTATAATATGAAACTTATTGGAAATGACCAGTGTGTCCTGAAACACAACAGCAGTGCAAATTCAATGCGTGAAACTTAGCTTCCTTCCACAGTGCAACAATCATGCAGTTCAGATTAGCTGGACATTCACGTTTCTGTGTGCAATTGTGTGTCTACTGGACTAGAATTCATGTCCTGAAATTCACTGTGACCCTATACTGCATAAGCAGTTATGGAAAATAAGTGTGGACAGTGGTGGGTGGTTGGTGAAGCACGCTTGTAATTGAAAGATTGCAGGTTCGAATCCCCCACCAACAAAGCACCACTGAGGTACCCTGAGCAAGGTGCCGCCCCCAAGCTCTGCTCCCCAGGAACGGAATTAGCTGCCCCCTGCTGTATCATGATGTCACATATGGGTTAAATGCAGAGGACATGTTTCCTTGTTGTTGTGCTGTGATGTATCAACAATGGCCACTGATCCCCAAATTCTAAAACATGGATCCTAAAATTCAAGGGTTTCCAGCCAAATATTTTTACACAGAGGAACCTACAAGAGCCGATCAAATACATTTAAATGCATTTTTAGTGCTTTACTTTTAGAGTCATCAGATATTTGGGTTATTTTGGTTTGCATTATGTCATCAAAGCAGACCAGAGTGGGACTTTGCAGACACGTTTCATTCCAGTAGTCTGTGTGTATCAAAAGTCAGGCATTCATGGGTTAGATGCCTAAGCAAAGAAAAATCATGCATGTTTATATTCTGCACTGATGTACTGAGAACTATTTCTTTTTCTCTAACGACCATTATAATGGCATGACTGCTCAGCTGGCCATAGGTTTTACTGGGGGTGTTAAGTGAAAAAATAATGTGGGGGGAAGTATATCCACCATTAAGCTATTATGAAGCCCTGTAGGCCTTTGTATTTTTAAAAGCGGTGAGCATAATAGACAAATTATATTTCTTTAGTACTATAGTGCTCCACCAAGTGGAAAAACTAAGAATAGCATGGATTTTATTCCAAGTTCAGATTTGTGCTGGCATTATAAAACGGCGTTCTGGGCTGCACGTTTGACAGCCCGGCTTCGGAGCGTCTCCATCAATGAGGACTCTACACGGCGCAGGCGCATTTCGCTGCTCGTAGCGCGTGCGCGAATGGCTTGGCGTTTCCAAGGAAACCACAAACAGCGGTGTGGCCAAGAGGGCCGAGTACCGGACAGTACCGGGACAGTATCGGAGCAGAACCAGATTACAGACGTCGAAAAGTTTAATACAACAGGAGACGTAGCACGGTGAGTCTCACCATTACAAACGCCACCGATCTGATGTGTAGTGACACGTTTTAAATGTAATTAAGCTTGTCGGATTCAAATGGAATTAAAATGTCATTGAAAACAAAACAAATCTAAAGTATATTTTTGATGTCACTTTTAGCCTGTGCTTTCAGTAAAACCCCCTTATTACGCTCAGTGTAGCCCTGCTGTAACCTGATGTACATCTGCGCTTCACCGTCCCGGGACACATTCTGCCGCTGACCTGGACGGTACCGGTACCGTCTCCTGAAGGATGGCTGAGATTCGCGTCGTGCCCCGTGGGAAAGTCTACCGGCAAATGTTTGACGCACAGGTTAACTTTATGTCTGAACTGTTTTATAACACGACCTGCAGATACAACACATTTACCCAGCTGTTGATGTAGATACAGGCCCGTGTCTTGCTTAAGGTTAAGCTGTCCATGGCTGTACACGAGTCTCGGAGGAGACGCGCGGCCGAGGCGGGGGTTCCGCTCCAGGACAGCGCCACTCCGTCTCCGCAGCCGGGCTTCGGGACCCGCGCCGGCACCGAGCGCTCAGACAACGGCCGCAGCTGGTACGGAACCCCTTGTCTTTCGCAAGTTAGGCACTGTTATTAAAATAGGAGGGAAGTCCGGAGATATGTAAATATGTAAGGAGCGTGTGTGCGTTCTTGTTCAAAGGGATCGGAAGTGTGCCACGGAGAAAGAAGAAACGCTGCCTGATGTTGTTGGTGAGGACTTTATATGTATATAAATATGTGGTACAGTATTTACATAACGATACGTTAAATTGCTTAAATAGCTGTAGTGTCGTGAATGAAAATAATAAAGATGACTTCAGGGGTGTAAACACGGTAAGGTTCTTACAAAGCCAGTATAAACGTAGTATTTGCTGATTGCGAGTGTTCCTTCTGCTAACCTGAGCCTTCCCACAGTGGCCGAAAAAGTGGGCTCTGATATCAATGAGCGTCTGCGGGAAAGACGACTGAAGCGGCACACGCAGGCAATGGCGGAGCTGCAGAGGGACCTGGCTTCTGTCAGTGAGGTAACCGGGTTTGGTGAACAGTGTTCCTGTTCAGACAGGAGGCTGAATTACAGTGCAGCTCTCACACATAAAATGGACGGAGCAGGGTTAACCTATAGCGTCGTACACTTCGAGGCAGAGAGTTAATCTGAGTCACAGTGTTGTATTTATTGTAGGATCGCCGAGTTCCGGTCCTTAAGGGCCAGTCGGCAGCTCAGTTTGCAGATTTACTTACTCATCAGCCAGTTGTCAGTTTAGTGTGTTTTCCTGAGCAGGGAAATCTGTAAGATGTGTTGCAGATTAGCTCTCTGGGACTGGAATTAGGAACACTGATTTATTGACATAATGAAATTAGACACAGCGTGGGTTTTTATCAAATTATAATGTTGATGAGCATGCCATTGGAAAATTTAACCCATATGTGATAACATGACATAACAGGGAGAAGCTAATTCGTCACCTGGGGAGCAGTACCTTGCTCAGGGTACTTCAGTGGTGCCTTGTTGTGCAAGGTTTTCAATTTCAAATTATAAGTGTGCTTCCCTTCTACTGGCTACAAACAATGGGCTCGTGCGGGATTTGAATCCAGAACTTCTTGCACCCAAAGCGAGGATCATACCCCTAGACCAACAAGCCACACATGATATGTTTCTTCTGTCCTCCAGAGTTATGAGACACCTCTAACGGAGACGGGAGAGAACTTCCTAAATAAAATGTCTGCATGTGATGAGATCATGGAGAAACTGATGCAGAAGATTGTCGATGCCGATGTCACCTATACCCTTCAGGTCAGCCAATTGTCTATTGTTCAAAGACAGTACTGGTCTATCGGAGGAAAGGTTCTCATTATTGGCCTTATTCGTACTCTCTCTTTCTCTGATAGGATCTGCACCAGCTTTGGGACACTATTGCTGAGAAGGCAGAGGACCAGAAGGAGTGGATCATGGAGCTTGACACGGTTCTGGGACAGTATGAGTCTGATAGGACCACGAAGGTGAGGGGGAGGAGCTCCGGAGCTGCCTGAGAACCTTTTAGTGTATCTCCTGCTCTGAATAATCTTTGTATGCCTGTATGACCAAGATTACAGCAGTACTGAAGAAATATTCGACACTTCTAGAGGACATCAGTTACATGATGCCCCCTGACATCCACCGACTGATCGACGGAGAAGCCATGGTAAGAATGTGACTAAGGTGCTGAGAAGTTTATGAAGGTCTCGCCTGAGAGGTTTGTGCCCGGCAGATGATAAATCAGGCGATACTGGCCAACCGGCGAGCTGTGGCCAGACTTGTTCTTCAAGCGTCAGAAAAGCACCTGCAAAAGGTGCTCCTTCTCAGGCTGCACTGGGAGGACAAGATGCGGGACTGGACCAGACTGAAGGTGCAGGCCGCGGTGGACAGATTCAGGTGCGCCTGACCCATCAGCTGTTCCAGAGCATTTGGGGCTCCTCCCCACATCCTCTCCATATGTTAACAGTCAGCTGAGCTGCTCCATGCCATTCTACCTCTTCTGTTTTTATTAGAGAGTTCATGAGAAAGCCACTCATTCAGCAGCCTCAGGGAGTGCAGGACACGCTGGAGAGCATGCGGGAGAAGCAGGAGCACCTCAGCCTGAGGCTCCGGACTACGCTGCAGGGGGTCAGGTGGGGGAGCAGGCCTGTGCGTGGGCCGGGGGTGTTACGGCTCTGCCTGTCCGCGTCTGTCTTCAGAAGGCCAGCAGTTAAAATCCCTAGACCAGCATGGCAATCGCCACTCATTACCCCTAAAGACTGCTTTACACAAATATGGCTGACTCTGCTCTGACCTCTAGGTTCGCCATCACCTATATTTGTATGTGTTTCAGAGGAAAGCAAGATGAGAGATGTGAAGACCAAAGAATTCCCATGTACCTCGGCCTGCTCCATTATCGCTCGATTTTTTTGGTCAATAATTGAGACCACAGTTATTTAACACGATCGCTCACAGACTTCAGAAATATGCATTCACTGAACTTTCTGAAAGGCTGCGGACAGAGAGGCTGTAGATTTTCCTTGATCTCTAAATATAATTCACTTGAGAAATGAACAAAAAGCAACTGGGAAGAAGTGTGATGGACTTATTACACAAGAGAAAATGGGAAATGAAATGCGGCACGATTACCGTTTTATCGCTATTATGTTTCAATAATCTTTGGAAGCCAAAATCATAATAGAAATTAAAATTAGATGAATTGCCCGACCCTATCTGTACTTGTGCTTGTCCAAATGGAAAATATCATTATCACTATCAGATAGAACTCTGTACTAGAAACCACTAATGTTTAATCAGGTGGAAATGTTCCATTGGGAAGAGATGGCACCATAAAGTAGTTTTCACAAGTTATCATAATAAATATTGTGTCTTCATCATACTAACAGAGAATTGGGTGGATTAAGGGAAGTAATGTTTTTGGCAGTCAGAAAACACCCACTGTCCTTAGTTAATCCGTAGGTCTCTTTGCAGTTCCTTGGTACCTCCGAGGTGCTCGAGTTTGCTGGTGAGTGAGTGGCACTCCTCTCTGTCTGCACTCAATGAACAGATTGGTGAGTACAACTACTGACTGGGGGGGGGGGGGGGTCCGGGAATGGAGTTCCTCTTTCAGGGGGTGCCGATGAAATCATGACCAGAGATGCCTGATCCAGACCACGAGATCGGTATAATCCAGCTAGATTGGACCAAGTGAAGTCATTTTTGAACTGAATACCGTCAGTCTCACTGTATGAGCAATTCTTAAGATGCTTATTGCCGTTTCAGATTCCCTGCATATTGACTCGATGGAGAAAATTCGTTTGTGCTATGAGAGCACTTGGCAGGACTGCTTAACGCAGATTCAGATATTCAAGGTATCCGTGCCCTATTCAAGTCGTGACATTAATATTAAATTTTTGTCGGTAGTTTTGAAGAGAGTAGAGGGTGATATTCAGTGAAGCGCTTCTGTTTTTGCTTGTACAGGAAGGAGTTCGTGATTATGGACTTTCAGCAGCCCAGGTTAATGCCATCGTGAAGAATGAACTCCTGCCTCAGATGGGTCTGTGCCAAAGCCGGTCAGAGGACCAGATGCAGGCCCTGCATGTAAGATTTCCATCCATCCATCCATTTTCCAAACCGCTTATCCTTAATAGAATCAGTTAATATCAC
>JAODJX010000053.1:6045946-6070818 GCA_026776945.1 Isichthys henryi | reverse complement strand
CGCACACCTACGGGCAGTTTAGTAACTCCAATTAGCCTCAGCATGTTTTTGGACTGTGGGGGGAAACCGGAGTACCCAGAGGAAACCCCATGACGACACGGGGAGAACATGCAAACTCCACACACATGTAACCGCATGTAAGATTTTTAGATTTCTAATGATTTCTAAAAAGTCTACAGTTTAAATAAATGCAGTCTGGTTTCCAGATAATTTAACATTCATTTTGTGATTATCAGTATGGCAATGGTGTGAACCATTTCACACCATCTGCACAAATCCTGTACATAGATTTATACAATAAGCTGTACTGCTGGCTGAAGGGCTGCTACAGTGACATTTTGCTGCTCTCTGCAGTGACACATTCTCTGGTTATTTTGATGCTCCTCCACAGACAGCGTCTGAGCATCTGGCCCGGAGGGCTGCTGCAGTGAGCCGGTCGCTCTTCAGGTTCATGATAGGAGCCGCGGAGCTGTGGGAGGTGCACACTGCTCGGCTGCAGAGGGCAGACCGGCAGCTGAAGGTCCAGCTGGAGGAAGTGCGTCAGGCCCACCAGCGTGAGAACTGGGTGAGGAGGCTGTTTGGCCACGTCCACCAGTGCGAGAACTGGTTATGCTATGAGTCTAGCCATGTCTGCCACCACCGGACCTGGTAATCTAGGTCAGTGTTTCTCAAACCGCTCATCGGGGCCCTGCAGACAGTCCACGTTTTTGCTGTGGGAGGTGGGGGTCTCCGAGGAGGGTTTCCGTGTCAATCTAGGGATTCAGCTACGCCTTTTTTGGAAGTGTGTATGCTGTTGTTGGGGAATCTGTCATCAGTGAAGGACGGAACTTTTTCTACTACACCCAGAAAAAGGAGGCCCACCTGGATATGATGATGGACAAGCTTCGACAGGAGAGTTCAGAGGAGACTCTCAAGGTCGCACTGGGCAAGGTCATCCTTTCACTGGAGGACATTAAGAATGGGTATCCCCAATGAATCATTCTATAATTGTTGTTCCACTTGTGAAAACACCATCGTAGAAGAACGTAGAAGATTGCCTACAGTTGTGTGCTCTGTAGGTATAGCAGCTTACATTCTGCTGAAGTGGACACTGTTGAATGCTACCCAGCCCTGATCCTGGAAGAGATGCACTGCTACAGCTCCGCAGTCAGCATGTTCTTCAGCGTCAACGAGACCTACCATATGGTACTGCCACCCTTCGCACCGCGCCTCCTCGGCATAACACTTCAGATAAGGCAGTTAGTGACACGTCATCAGTCAATCTGTTGCTCTACAAACAGTCGGACTCTCTTCTTTAGGACTCTGAAGATCTGTGCCGTTATTGTCCCTCAGTCAAACTCGGTGAGTGTGCAATTCTAAAGTGAGGTGGCGTCTTGCAAGTTTAGTCCTTCGCGCATGCACGCATTTTCTAAGCGACACTGAACGTTTGCTGCTTTTTTTTCAGATGCAAGCAGTCAGATGGGAAGCCGCAGACCGATGGATCAGAGCAGGACTCCTGAATACCCGCAGCCGCCTGCAGACATGCTCTCCATAGAGGTAGGTGTATTAATACGCCTTTACCATGAAGTATAAACCCTGGACATACATCCAGATCTTTCATTCTGATTTAGGATGGCGAAGATTCCGAACAGGGGTCCAGCGCCACTCTGACGCGGGTCTTCACAACTTCCAGAGGCAACACGTATCATGCGAGTTCCAGGCCGTTTCAGTGGGAGGAGCTGGGGGCGTCTCTGCCGGAGATGGAGCTGCTGCTGTATCCCAGCAGCTTCTGGGAGCTGCTACAAGACGAGTAAGTGGGCTGTTAATGCTAATGTATGTAAGAGCGATGGCTGCAACGACAGCACAGGGAAAACACTCCACAGTCTGCCAGAAACATTGCAATATTTCATTTGTTTATGCGTAGTTTGTGTGTGTGTGTATAAAGACACACACGGGCGCACAGGTATATATAATATGAAATGGGCTCTGTGATGGACCTGCCATCCTATTCATCCCTATCCTGGATAAGTGGGAGGATGGATGGATGGATGGATGGATGGATGGATGGGTGTCTGCTCTGCTCAACCATATCGGCCTCCCGTAGTAAACAGGACACTACTAGACTCTAACGAGAGAGCTGAATATAGCTAATTGTTTGGAAAGCATTTGAAATGAATCGATAATTTGGAGATCATCAATAGGATAATAAATTGATATCCATGACGGGTTCCTGTCTTGAAGTACAAACGATGTGCTGTTTAGCGCCTTGCCTGCTTGATGTCCGCTGTGTTTCTTTTGCTCTGTAGTGTATGCGTAGCATTCTTTAACCACCTAGAAGAGTGGAATCACACGGCCCTGACAAATGCGATGGATGTCGTGGCGACAAAGAAGGAGGAGCTACGGGCTGAACTGGACCTTCGACTGCGTCTCCACGAAACGCGGGTTCAGAGCGTGGAGAGGGACGTCCACGATGCCCGAGCTGGTCAGTCATCCTTCTCCAGCCCCAGTGTTGCTGTCCTGTTAGTCACCAGCAGGACGAGATCATTAAGCTTCTCCTGCCGTCTCCACCCAGAGGAGCTGGTGCTTCACCAAGAGCGAGTGGACCGACACTGCAAGGCGGTCTCACTCTCCCTCAACCAGTCCAGGACTGACCTACAGGACCTGCTCACACAGCAACGGAAACAGACTGACGAATTCCTGACTCAGGTCTACAGCATGGAGGACAAATTTAGCTCGGCCACCAGCTCCAATATGTGAGGCGAAGCGGGTGGATGCTGGGCGAGGCGGGTGGATGCTGGGCGAGGCGGGTGGATGCTGGGCGAAGCGGGTGGATGCTGGGCGAGGCGGGTGGATGCTGGGACAGTGACCATCTGCGTACGGCAGTCATTCAGCTTTCTGTCTTCGGTTCACAGGCAGCCTCTGCCTCACTGATTCGCTGTCTTTCAACTTCGTTATTGTAGCCTGCTGAAGCTGCGTAACTGCCTGCAGTCTCAGCTGGAGAAGCACACGTCACGCATCCAGACAGAACACAGACACTTCAGGGAGGAAACGGAGCGTAAAATGGCGACACTAAGGCAAACCAATGCCCAGTTCATGAGATCATTCAGGTAGATGTCTTATCCCGCCTGCTTTTGGAAGATCGGCTTTATTTTATAAATATTTTTATTGTGAAATATTTCTCTTTTACTTTTTCTTGTATATATGTGTAAAGTTTTTTAAATAAATGCACCATCTATGCAATAGCAATTTCATTGTGCTTGCATAATGACAAAGTCTCTTGAATCTTGAATTATTTTGATTTGTTTGATTCAATACCAGTTATGGTTCTAGCTAATTTTTTTTCTTTATTTCTTCACTTGAAGATGCTTAAAAGTTTAGTATACCTGCTTATTTCTGCCTTAAACTGTATTGACAAGCTGTCCTTAGGACACTGGCACCTCATAATCTTGGTGTGTTAACTGTCTTCATTAGAACATCCTCAGTTTTGTCTTAATATTAAAACTTAAGTGCTATCATCTTTATTGAGATTTGTCAGAGTCTCTTCTGCTTCTAGGTTGTTTTCAGAAGGTGGGAACTTCACCCCCAAAGAGATCGAGTTGTATCACAAGCAACTGGAGAAACTGGCCAAGCGCGTGGACTCCACAGACGAGACCATCGCAATCGACGCAGAAAAGAATGAGTTGAAGTGCATGCAGCAGGTAAAACCGTTTGTTTGCAGGTCCTTCCTTATCAAACTCTGGATCATCGTTCATTGTTTTTTTCTTTTTCCTGTAAAGGCCAAAGATTTGACAAACAAACATCAGGACCGGTTCCAGTATCTAGCTGCGGATTTGACGTTTTTGGAGAAACTTCAGCGCGTGCTCATCTCCACACAGGTCCAGATTAAGAGCGAGGTACGCTGACTTCTCATTTCCACAGAGACGCCCAGTCTCTGCAGCTGATGTACAGCACTGCGCAGAAGTCAAAGAAAATGTTTTCAAGCCATTTATCTGGGTGCTGCGTGTATATTTGCTTAGAAAAACAAATTAAGAAATGTTAGCATTAGAATACATGCGAATTAACAGTGACACAATAAAAACTAACAAGAATTTCTTCTGTTCTCCAAAAAATCTGAAGAGCTAAACACTGACAGGCATCATGTCAGCTTTACACCAATTTGCACATTTTCTGAGTAGCCAAGACTAATGCACAATACTGTACAAAATAATATACAATGTGAACTGAACTGTTAAATTGCCCTATTTGTACTTTGAGACTAATTCATTATTAATTAGTGTTAACATCTTCCTGACAGCCCCAGTCTGTCTTGTTTACTTCCCTCCTTCTCATCTTGTCTTCCCTCCTCATGCACATTGCACGTTCCCGCCCCCATTATATCCACCGTTAGTGTTCACGGTTTCCAGAAAGCAATTGCGTTTCTTAGTGAAGCGCATGGCCAATAGAGCTGATTCTGATTGGTCCGTTCCACAGGTAGCACGGGGCAATATGCAGAAGAGACGGCTCTGCGGCCTGCTGGCAGAGCTGGAAAGGATGATGGACGCACACACCAGACCTGGTGCAGCTGAAGCGGTAGTATTTCTGCTGTAGCCATCACTGTCTTGTTGTTGTGTGAGTGTTGATGGATAAGTGGATGTACATGCTGCATTCTGCCCCCTACAGGCAGGGACTGAACAGGACCTCATGTCCTACACATGGTCAGTCAACAAAGAGCTGAGTGAGAGATTCCAGTACCTGCACTGTTCTCCAGTGAGGCTCTTATTCTTTGGAATCTATTCTGGAATGTTTTCTTTGCTGGATGCTGCGTTTTCGCCAGTTGCCATGAGAGGACGACCCCAGTGTTCACGAGCTGACTGTTTATTGGTTACAGGAACCCGTCGTGCCTGACACGGCACCACTTTCCCCACACCGGAGGCCGTCCTCCACAAGCTTCAGCCCCTCTCCTGACGGCCTCACCCAGCCTAGCCGTGTGGGCGCGGCCTCTGGCAAGGATGCGGCAGTGGGCGTGGTCCAGGAACTCCTGCGGTAAGAGGGTGTGATCCATCCGTCCATCCTTTCATCCATCCATCCTCGATGGGTATAACCTGAACGGGATGCTTGCCCATTTCATGGCCATTATATATTATTTAGATCAGTGTTTCACAACCCGGTCCTCTGGGATCCCCAAACGCTCCTGGTATTTGCTCCCTCCCAGTTCCTTGCCAGACGATCCACATTTCTGCTTCCTCCTAGCTCCTGGTAGGGAGCAAAAATGTGGACTGTCTGGGGGGTCCCCGAAGACCAGGTTGAGAGAGACTCTATACCAAGAATCACTTTTTGACCATCTCACAGGATGGCCAAGCTGAAAGACCAGCAAGAGTCCCAGGCAGGTACCCTCCAGAAAGGCTTCCATGCCCGCTCAGGTGGGGGACTCCCTCCATAATACAGAATACCACTCTACAATGAATGTCCCAGATACATTCCAGCTGCATTATTGCTGACTGTCTCCCCCTAGTGGCAGTCAGTCAGCAGCAGTGTGCCTTGGGCAGTCTGCCCCCACTTGACACCACATGGAGGAAATCCCCCTCTACACAAAGGTCAGAAGTCAACTCCCTGCTGGTGTCAGAAATGAGAGCAAACCCTTTTGAGTCTTTGATTTGAGGCTTAAGTACCAAAGCTAACAGTTGTCTTCCCCGTTACCTTCATGAAATGGCTGTATGTGGAAAGCCGGCTAAAGTCTCAAGAAAAATGGCTTCTTAATTGCATTTCTTGTTAATTTACTGATGTTATGCGGTGTGTAGGGTGAAAAGGTTCTCAAAACCCACACGCTTTGATAAGAGATTCCAGGTGTTCGGTTCCAGACCAGTGGAGCAGGGCGTGTAAGTTGAGTCACAAGTGACCTTTCGGTGCACTTAATCCTACATCGGCATTGTATGTCACATGCCGTTTGGCTGAGACTAAACGCAGTGTTGTTTCAGTGCTACGTTTAAAGGCCTGATCTTCAACATCCTGTGGAAGGCAAACAATCATCTGCTCCTGGTGGCAGAGGTAACGTGTGATTCTTTTCCCTCGCGGCCATAAATTCATCATGCAGTAGGGCGGCCAAGCTGTGTGAGGGTGTCTGAGGGCACTGGGGTCAGGTTGGCCTTTCCGTGTTCTCCAAGCAGGAATTCTACAAGAAGGAGCATGGGCCTGTCTCACGGCTGGACAGGCTTCCGGAAACCTTTGAGCTGTGCGCCGAGCAGGTCAACCGCAAGCTGCTGCTCTACTGCAGCCAAGCATTGAAGACCCACAGAAGCTATCTCCAAGGTCTGCTTGCTCTCGCCAAGCTTCCAGCGAGAGACTCCATCACATTCATGACTGATTTTGGCCATTTTCTAGCCACTTAAACGGCATGGATCTGTGCACGTCTTTCACCTTAGAGTTCTATATACAGCTGAGGGACTTTGAGGGACATTTGGCTCACATACTGGAGCTGGTGATCGCCCACCTGGGAACACGGCACATGAAGGCACTGGACCAGGATACCACGCAGATCCGAGAGCACCTGAAGGCAGTGCTGCAAACCCACGAGGACCGGAAGGTACACAAGTCAGCTACCTCTACACCTTGCATGGTTTTTGGGTGTCCTGAGATGTTCTGCAAGGTTACTGAGTTGTCGGTGTACCACCAGTGTTACCCTGTTGGTGTTGATGTCTTCATTGAGGTTGCGAACACAGCTGGGACATAAATGGGCTGACTGACGCCATTTCAGATAACAAATTGGTCCAGCTTTGACATTTATCTAACTCCATTTTACTGATTTCAGTAGTTAAAGAACCTTACTAGATTAAAGGTCAAAAGCATGATTTGTATTTGTTTGAAAATGACTGGTTCAGGCACTTGCCAACATTTATGCCGTCGTCTTCCTTCAGACAGAGCACAACAGGCGCCTGTCCCCCCCCTTGAGTCACCTTGCCTTCCAGGAAGAGTTGGAGACCCTCCTACTGGCTGAGGAGGAACGCCAGAGGGAAGAGACCAGCACCATCCAGAGCACGAAAAAAGAACTACAGGTCAGGTTGACATCACTGTGTGCCAGCAAGGCAGCTGTGTTGATGTAGGAGTAGTCGTCGTTGGTCTGGACCAACAGTACTGAACTGATGTGTGCCGCTGGCTGCCCCCTTCTCCTAGGCCTGTGTGATGAGACATGGGGATGAGTTTGTGGCAGCAGTCGCCTCGCTGACAGAGAAACTGCTCCGCCAGTTGGACAGCCTCCTGACTGTGGACGAGCTTCAAGCTGAACGTATGTCACTTCATCCCTTTGGATTTTCATTGGTGAATTGAAACATGGGCATTTCTCATTGGCAGCCTCCAAGGAGCATACCAAATCGAGCATTTGGGGTGATGCTGTACAGAATTTACATTGCTATGCTTTCCATAAGTGTGTGTGTTAGATGTCTTCTGTCAAAGATAAGCTAAATCATTTTACACCAGACTTGACTATTTTTCCAGATACTGTATCCCCCACAAGAGCTGTTGTGAGCGCTCTCTCTCTCTCCCCTCCTCCATCCCTCCCACCCAATCCTGAAGTTATGCAGCAGTCTGCCACCACGATACTCCCTGCAAAGGTTTCTGGAGATGAAAGTATTCAGATGCCAAAAGCTTTCAGGTAAGATGATGTGCCTTACAGAATGTTGAATATTGTAGAACTGCATTCACGTGCCACCGAAATACAGTTGTAACATGAATTGAAGACACTAACTAAAAATATCAGTGTTCAGAGTATTACAGTGCACAGTTGAATCAGCCCAAGTTCTGAGTGTCCTCAGCTGGCTTTAGTTCTTTCCACTAAATCCTAGCCTGTAAGACTTCCTGCTGTCACTTGAGTGCTGAGTGGCGTTTCTCTGTGACAGAACCTGGCCAGGGTTTGGATATCTGCAGCCGGCTTCTGACACCCCTTTGGGACAAACATACAGAAGCAACGGCGCCGACACGACTGCCAAAGCAAGCCTGGCTCACCGAAAGACCGTGGAGGCCAGTGAGGCTGTCTACCAGGTAACGTCAGCAAGCATCTGGAAGCCATTTCTACAGCTGTGCGTCCCGAGCTCGAGGGCTGGTCTCGGGGCCGCTGCCGATGGGTCGTTTTGTCTGTGCCGTCACACAGCGTTTCGAGAGCCGATTCCAGGAGGAGTTGAGCCGGGCAAAGGAGGAGATGGAGGCACAGATGAGGCAGGCAGTGTGCTGGCAGGTGCAATGGCTGGACTCCATCCGGGCCCTAAAGCACCTCCACCCCCAATAGCTAAAGCCAGACAGAGGCCGCCTCCATAATGGCGGGGGTGGGTATGTTCCTTTATAGGCAAGTTTTAAAAATCGATGATGGAAATTGGTAAAGTTCCAAAAATGTTAGAAGAAACATGCGGTATTTGCTACCTCTGGTGTGTTTTGGGGACAGAAAAATGAAACACAGTGTCAAAGATCCTCCAAAGTGCAGAAATGTTCTCTACAGCATATTTAATACCTGCTGCCGTTAAGCAGCTTTAAAAGCTGGACATTCACAGACACACAGTGAACATCCAGTGCAAGTCCATTTGTCTAACATCAGAGTGGCCTGTTGTCCTCTCCAGGATCATTGACATTATTTTTTTTAATAATTATGGTGTAAAGTACAGAAGTATCTGACTTCAATAAACCTGCTGACCAAGTGCACAAAATGAAAGGGCACTTCCACTGCCCAGCCGGAAGCAAAAACTTGGGCCGTCTGAGGGTCCCGAGTACCAGTTTGAGAAACGCTGCTCCTACAGACCCAGGACTGAAGAGGGTCGCTGCTTAGGTGCTGAGGAAATGTGGAAAAAGTAAAAGTACGCTAAACTGCACACCAGCTAAAAAGGAATTAACTGTGTATTTCCTGCATACAGACATAGTCTCTCAAAGTTAACACAAGAAAGCTAGTGGGAGTCACCGATACAGGGTCCAGATGGCAGAAAACTGTACAGCCACCCATGTCTGATCTTGGAGCAAAACCATGTAGTACAAATCTGCACTGCAACAGATGAGCAGGGCTTAGAAGGATAATGGGTTAGAGTTGCGCGTTGCCACATGCGCACAGACCCACACACTGGCAGAACACCATCTTTTCAGGGAGAGGGCATCAAGGCTACACAACACAATCCAATTATAGTACCTTTCTACTGCATGAAAGTCATCACACCTGTAATCATCAAAATGGTTTCCTGGTCAGAGATACTGCCACCCTGATCACTGGGGTGTGGGACACACACACACAGAATTTTGTAGACATTCATAGACAAAAGGCAAGGTGACATTTTATACAGCCATCAATCTACTTTAATTTTGTATCTGTGCATAAGAAAATACAGCAGGACCCACTCTTACAAAATAGTATTTCAGGTATAAATCATTTCCCCACAACATATCTGCTGTGTTCGTGTGCATTGGATCGGTATCACACCGGGACAGGCACGGGACAATTATTATTTTCCATTTTAAGACCTTTTGCTGTGGTTCCAGTGAGCTCACAATGACAATGCTGGAGATTAACAGATGGAGAGAGACCCATTCGGCTTTATGCTGGTTTCGCGACACAACAAGACATTACCCTGCATCTTGGCGACGATGACAGATATGTGAGACACACCCACGGCCATTCCACAGTGGCGGTGTGACTTAATTGAAAAAGCATGCCTGACACGAGGAGGGAAAAAAAAAAAAACAACACTCCCATCAGATCTGTCATTTCTCATAAAAGGTTCCAGTTTTACAATGGCCTGCAAATGGTTTCAGGATGGTCTGATGGAAAAACACCACAAAATCTGCAAGGAAAATAGATATCTAAAGACCAGAGAGACATTGTTCCAAATGACTACCGATTCCTTCTGGGTATTCAAAACCTGAATACTTTTGGTTTCGTGTGTGCTGGTGTTCCCCAGGCTCACTCAGGGAATCCTGTGCCTTCGGAAGCCTTCGACCTCACTACAGTGAGCCTGAAGCTATTGCCTGAACAGCCACATCCTTGCGTGTGTCCACCTGTCACCTGCTTACATCTGTCACCAAACTGTAGCTTGTTACTTATTGCCTAAAATCCATGAGCGCCTTTTTTTAAATTTTAATATTTGGATCGAAAACGGTTTTGAGCTATCGCATCAGAATCATTTGGAAGAACCAAGCCAGGCTAGTGGTGATCTATGGAAGCATAAAAGAATGTTCTATGTCAGGCCATAAGGAGTGAGAACCAACTAAATCAGCTAAGTTAAGGCGAAGGTGAAACCTCCCTCTTATCCATAAGGTTAGGGGGAGAGACAAATCACGGGTTCATCTAACAATGACTACAACCATCCCCTCTAATGGAAGTGCGTTTTTATCCACTACAGAAGGTGAAAATTCGTCTTTTGTCATTTAACATTAAATTTGTCTGAAGGTAGGGGCACTTGTACGAGGGCACGGCGCAGCGCACGAGCACAAGGATGGATCACAGTCTGGGTCACTAAGCCACACGGCACAGATGTCCACGCCGGGCACTGCTCCGGCCGAGCCGCCACACGAGCGTGGGTGAACAGGCGCGATTTTCACTGCCAAGCTGGTCCACAGCCGCACACCGCAGACGGACTGGACTGCAAGTATCTTTGAATACTGATTACCTGGGTTAATTGCTCACGATTATAGACCCAGACAAAGTCTGCAAGTGACAGCATGCCAAGATGCATAGCCGACGGTTTTCATTAGTGCATCACAGTCATTTGGAGGGAGGGAGGGAGGGAGGGAGGGAGAAAACAACAACAACCCTGAAGACATGCTGGCGCCATTCAGTGAACGAATTCACTAACGGCTCCATAAAGTGTCCAGTTCTTTTCAATTTAAAGTAGAAAATCCTGTCAAATAATAAGGAAATTCATTTAAATAAAGCTTATTAAATTACTGTGATTCTTTACACTTTTTTTTGGGAAATTTACAGTGTCACAGGTCCGTACAGGAACCAATAAGTTATTGGCCACGTTAGTGTGCGAGCTCAGTGCAGAGTCTAACACTTTAACACCTCGCTCCACTGCTCTGTCAGCCCGGTAACAGGCGCTCAGTAGTGCCACCCCAAGGCGCCCACTAGCTGTCCCACACGGAGACCGTCAGCCACGGACAGAGACCAGCTCCTCGCTTCAGGAGGTCGCCTCTGCGGACGCTTCGGGTGCAGAATGTGATCGCAGGCTGGGGATACATTTCTAGGCACTGGGGAAACGAGCAGGACTCGAAGCTGCACACGGAAGAAAGACGATGTAAAAATACATAAAATAAAAAATAAATACCAGCTCTTTGATGGAATCTGATCGAAGTTTCTCTTTTTTTGGAGGCCCAAACGGGCAAGGGTTAGAGGTCAGGGCCGGCATTCACGAGGCCAGGATGCCGCGGGGCATGATGTCCGAGCCGTAGCGGCGTGTGATGGGCACATGGCACTTCCCCTTTGTCCCCACGTCGGAGTTTGCCAGCTGTGCCCTGGCACAGGGACGACTCCGGGTCCTGCCGGGGGTGTTTCTCTCCGCCAGCCCGCGGGGGGCCACGTCCCGTTCCACCTGGGTCTGCCTCCCGCTCTTCTTCGGGATCTTGAAGGTGCCCCAGTTTTTCAGGACGGCAGTGGCTGGCCGCTGCAGAGCAGGACAGGGATTGGCCCGCAGAAGGCCATTGTATTTAGAGCTTGTGTGTCCGGGCCGGGGGGAGGCGGCCTTGGGGGGGGCCCGCTCCCGAAGGCCACTGCGTCTGTCTGATGTCTGCTGAGCCTCGGGCCCCCTGGTGACTCGCCTATGACTCCTCGTGCCGCTGAGCTCACGCTCATGATCAGGGGGCCTCCTCATCGAGCCACGGAGCCCGCCCCCCCCTCGGTCCTGGCTCTGAGGGGCCAGTTCGGCACGTTTCCCGGGCCGCAGTTTCACGGGGTGTGAGGAGACCCAGCTGAGGAATGTGGTGTCCTCTGGACTCCGGGAAGACCCTCTAGGAGCTGACAACCGAAACACCAACAGCTGTTACTCTCAAGCAACAAGCAAACCCAACACGCAGGCGTTCAGTAAGATTCCCAAGAAGCAAGAACCTCCCCGATTCTCCTCACCTGCCCTCTGTGGCTCCTCCAGGAGCCTGATGCGGTGCTGGAAGATCTGCTCCTGCACCCGGCACAAAGAACGCTTGATCTTCTCCCGGCGTGTTACCATGTAGGTCAGGTTACGTACCTGCGGCACAAGTTACACCATGGGAACATGAGAGAGAGAGAGAGAGAGAGAGAGAGAGAGAGACACCCACACAAGGCAGGGGACGGGAAGCCCCCACCCTCCAAGTACTATGGTAGGTCCTGGCTGCAACAGCGGTCGGATGAAGCTCCATCAGGTCTAGCCAGCAGTATGCAGGTCATACCACAGCTATCGCCGATCACAGCTGCTCATAAGGAAGACGGGCTACCAGATCCCATTGGCTGAAAGGAGGCTTGGTAAAGTAAAGAGTCCAGTACAAGTGGGGGCACGGTATGGGAGTCTGCAGGGGCAGCCCACTCTGCTGGGATTTCCAGCTGTTGCATCGTCGTAAACCTGCACCCTCGTGTTTTTTTCCCGATATCACATTCAGAAAATTCCACATAAATGAATATGACAATGCCAAACCAACGCCATACAATGGGAGCGTTTTTACACATTTCAATTCGTCATGGAAGATTGAAGGCAGATTCAGAAAACAAGTTAAAATAAAATCCACACGCCAAGCAAACTGAATGACTGGGTGTGATGAGCTGTTAGGCAGCTTCCCCCGGCCTTCCCCAGCGCAGCTGCCTGCGCATGCGCTGGGCCTTCACGTTCCCCGAGACGCCTGAAGCTTCTCACACACACAAGCTGCACATTTCACGCAAAAGTATTCAGGTTAGTTCTATGCGTTTATCACTCACTGTTGCATTAATTAGAACATATCACTTATTTCAGACGTCAAAAAATAAAAAAGAAAGCCAAGCAATTAGGAACCACTGGAAGTCCATATATTGTGTTGCATCCAAAATAATAAAAAGGAACAATTTGAAAAGCATACTGTGAAACAGCATAGAAAATATTTTACTATTTCACACTCACCATAATGTGCCGGAGTATAACTACTTTTTTCATCGCATGTCTCTCCGAAATATTGCAAAAACAAAAGAGCTGTGAATATTAACAGTGCAAACAGATCAGCACCGAGGCGATGATGAAGGAGTAGGAAAAACTACAAACTAATTTGCAAGGAAGGACTGAGTACTCAAGCAGCATCCAACGTGGAAGACGCACGTGATCGGCGATAGCTGTGGTGTGACCTGCATACTGCTGGCTAGAGACGAACTCTCTAAGCATTAATTACCTAAAATGTGAGCTGGCAAAGGTTACCCTTAATTACAATGCCAAAGGCTTACAGCTAAAATATGAGTGACACACCGCAAGCCATCATAAAGGATTGACCTTTACTAATCAGACAGACAATATCACTGTAATAACCACTCAATCAAAATAACATTTCCCTAGCAGAATATGCCTTTAAAACACACAGAGCGGGCGGGCACCGGGCGGGCACAGCTTTTCTCCTCTTACAAGCTCTGCTTTGATGTTCCCATCTCCGTTTTCCACTCTCTTCAGTCTCTCTCCATTATAATTGCACACACAACCATACCACTGATTTGGCCTCGTCTGCCTTCCTGATCCACAACCATGTCTGGACTTTCCCTGACTCTCTAGTAAGCATCATGCATACTTTCTCTAAGGACCACTACTGCAAAAAAAATGGCCATGACTCCCTCCTCAGTGAAACTGATTAAGTTCACTGTTGTGCATTATCCCGAGCTCTCAGACGTTTCACTGGACCACTGATTGCTGATCATGTGACCTGGCCACAGAGCCCCACCCTTCTCCTCCCAGACCCAAAACCCAACCGGCCAGATAGCGGCACGGCTACTTACTCGCTCCAGGTCTTGCCGCAAGTGAGTGAAGAGCCTGAGTCTACAGAGAAGCACGTCCTGCTCCGTCTTCGCCAGGTTGTCCTCCTCGTCCCTCTTGGGTGTAAGAAGCGGCCGATTGAAGTTCGCTCTCCTCCTCAGCTTCCAGTACTGGTACAGGAAGTCCACAAGCTGTTCCGACAGATGCAAGCACTGGGCCACATCACCCGGCGCCACAAAGCGGAAGAACTCATCCTCCAGCTGCTGTAGTTTCACCTTGCGACCGCTCCCGGTCGGCTCATACTGGCCTCCGGCCTGCAGGGGCGCCGCCGTCACGCCCCTGCCGTCCTCGCGCCCAGCCCTCAGCTTGCTGGAGTGCTTGAGGCAGAAGGACCTGAATTTGACCTCGTCGGTCTCCGTGAGGATGGTGTTCATCTCCAGGCCGCAGTGCAGGGCACAGGTGACGTGGAACGCCGTCCGGCAGTTCTTGGCGGAGCACTTAGACGCGGAAGGTGATTTTTAACACGTCAACAGGGAAAGCGAGTGGGGCATGGGGGGGGAAGTCATTCTTAAAAACCACACACTCATCAGAAATGCATCCTACTCTCCTTGGCAATTACTTGGGATGGAGGTCAGGTTACATGAGTTTGGTCTTCTCTGTATAACACTTTAATATATGGTTAAATCAATTCAAATGTCAGGTGCAGAAGCGGTGTTTAAGCACCTCTTCGCATGCCCCACATCCATTCTCACAATTACGCCAGCCAACACTCCTCCACGTTCAGCACCCTGAGAATGGGCTCCATCACACAGATGCTACCAGCTCCGAGCGCCTGGAGCTCAGGAGCGATGCAAGGAGGGGGTGCGCCATACCTGGATACACGCCCCGGTCTTATCCTGACACAGGCAGCAGAGCAGAGCCCAGCGGTTGCTGGGTATGTGGGACACGTTGGTGATGGGCTCCATCATCTCAGGGTTCCCGATGCTCACCTGCAGCAACAGGAACCAGACAGGCGTGACCCAAGGCTACAGCAAGCAGCACCTGCGCACCTTTCAGACCCACACTCTCTGCATTATTCACAACATGCTGAATGTTGTCTTGTACCCAAAACCAAATCCGTGAACTCGGCATCTCCCACGAAGCTCCCATTTCAGGGAATCATAAATTTAATACATTTCAGATCAGAGAGGGATAAATATTTATGTCATATCTCCTACAGCCAAAGGTGTTTCATAAGACTAGACCCTCAGTATATATGCCTTTTGAGCCCTGGTTCCTCCTGACCCAATCAAAGTGTCCTTGAGCAAGACACTGAACCCCAAATTGCTCCTGGTGAGCAGGTTGGCGCCTTGCATGGCAGCCTCTGCCACCGGTGTGTGAATGGGCGTGTGAATGGGTGAATGTGAGGCATAATATGTAAAGGGCTTTGGAAAAAGCGCTATATAAATGCAGTCCATTTACCAGTCCATTTTTGGTTACCCATTCCAAAACCGCCAAATAGACCCATGTAATTATTCACATCCTTTAACCTTCATCTTGTTTCCAATTTGGCACTAACCTAACAAGCTGACACGGGAACCCAAACACCTGAGTGACTGCACCAAACTAGTCATGCTTGAGGTGCCGTCAGTGGCTTAAACACGAGCGA
Source organism: Isichthys henryi (assembly GCA_026776945.1). Classification (NCBI taxonomy): domain Eukaryota; kingdom Metazoa; phylum Chordata; class Actinopteri; order Osteoglossiformes; family Mormyridae; genus Isichthys; species Isichthys henryi. The sequence goes on along the minus strand of JAODJX010000053.1, from coordinate 6,055,302 downwards.
GCGCCGTTTGCCACGGTAACGCTTCAGGACGCAGCACTCGCCTCTGGGATCCAGAGTGCGCAGCTGACGTGGACCCACTTGCTGCCACTGCGTGTGGGCTTCATGGCGCCTCCCTTCTGGGGGCAGAGCTGGCATTTGGGCGACACACCCAGGGCACAGGTCCGACAGAGCCAACTGCCTTCGGGTACCTTCAGGATGCCATAGCACGCCTAGCGACACACACACACACAGATGAACAGGCCTGCACTACTTTCCAGGAAAAGTAAACATTAGACACCTTCACACAGACACAAAAGTAGTTTAATCTGGTTTACACTATTCTGTTTCCTGCTGACAGACAGGTAACCAATCAGGAGCAAGAGGCATGACAAAGCAGACAGACACAGGGTGAGTCCTGTAACCAATCAGGAGCAGGAATGGCAAAGCGGACACAGGGTGAGCACCAGTCTTTCTGCAGAACTCCTTACTTGATGGACGCAGATGTTGCACTTGTCACAGAAAACCATCTCGTTGCCATCTTCCCCGTCAGGAGACTGACAGACATCGCACACAACATCTTCGTCATATTCGATGCCCAGCCCTTCCTCCGTCTCCATGGCGTGGCTCATGTTGTCGTAGCAACGCTTCTCAAACTCCTCCATGATTCGCTCCATCGTCAGCTCATCGATGACCTGCAGTCCTGTGAGGTTTCATGCGAAATGGAGGAGGAAAAAAAAAATTTAATCAGGCATAAAGTCAACTGCGGAGGGACACTTGCCTCACCTTTACATCCAAACAGTCAGTGCCCCAATGACTTAATACCCCAGAGGGTCACAAACACCATGACAGTATATGCCAAACATGGATAAACGGCATCGACAAAGAGGGACAGCAGTGCCAAATCGAAGCTCACCTACAAGGGCAGATGGACATTTAACAGGACGTCTGCCAAAACACCACAAAAGTACAACCTCGATACCTTCTCAACAAAAGCTGAACATCTGGAGCGTCACAGACCAACACTAGCATTCCAAAGTTGTGGAAACGTCTATCGCTTGAAAAATTAGTACACGAATATCGGCGGTAATGTTTATATCACACACTGGACGATTAAACAAGTAACTGGAGAAGATGGAATAAGGTTCGGCAATCTCTAAAAATTGGACGTGTTCCCACAATTTTTGCAACTAGTGTAGGATTCATGGCTGGGCTCCCATGAGGAAATCACAAGTATACTAAGACCAGTACATGAGGACACATAACCAGGATGAGGAACATAATACCAGAACCCCCAAGCAATGGGAAAAGAAGCATTATGATCTGATGGGTCAGCTTTCACCCTTCATTCCAGATGAGCATCAGGAGAAGCCCATGGATACCTGCAGCCCACGATGTCTGTCGGTACCAGAAAACTCTGTATAATTACATAATGGCCATTTTACTGGAGCAGGTCCACCCTGGGGCACTCACACTTCTCTCATGCTGCTCCCACACACACACACTGACAAACAACAATAGTCAATAACGTCAATGGCCTCCACATTCACCAGACCAATAAATCTTCTGGGGAAGTTCTAGAAGAACAAAAGTATATTTCCACCTTGTCCATGACTGAGACTGGAGGATTTCTTTTTCAATGGTCCAATACCCCAGTACACTGTCCAGGACGTGCATGACTGCATTCAAAATAAAGGACCGAATCACTTGTAAAGGAAGGCTGGTCCAAGCCATTAGGATATTGTCGATACATTATTAGACAATTCCATTATTTTGTCCACCCCCGTGATGACAGTGAGAATTCGCACAGCCGATATCCAATAGGCACCTCTTACCCATCTCACGGAACTCCTCATTGGCTATCTCCAGCCAAGCCATGTCCAACTCGCACAGGTCGTAGCGACATGTGGCCTCAGCGAGGGCATGCAGTCCCACGTAGCCCAAAGGCGGCGGCTCGGACCCCGACGAGCGGATCAGCTTCTTGGGCCGGCTGAACATGATAGCTTTGGTTTTGTCGAAAGCGGCCCTGGAAAAGCAACAGACACTGGTCTGTTTCACACTTAGCCGCCCCGAAATGAGCCTGAAAAGAATGTCACTTCACATTTCACACAGAAGAGCCTACCGGACCAGAGGTCGTGGAATGGAGTTTGGACTGACGGGAACCTGCACCCCCTTTTCCCATTCCTGTCTCCAGGAGTCGAGCAGGATGAAGAAGTCCTCCGGGTTCAGCTGGACAGAGTCATGCAGCTTCATGGCCGTGATGAGGTCCGTCCTGAAGACCTGTAACATGGCGGTATTAACCCACCTCACATCACCCTATGCGTCTCACACATACTACTCGGCCCCCCACAGGACCTGCACCACTTACCTCAGAGGGTTTCCTAATCTCGGCTCTTGGCCATGTGTTTCTCCTGAGATGGGACTTGGAACTCTGGGACCAGGAGGTGGAGCTGCCTGTGGAGAGGCCAAATGATAAGGTAATTTTCCACAATTTCTGTAACGTCAGGTGTAGGGCTTCATGGGTCTCTGTGCCTAGACACAGAATTCAATCGCTCTGTAAACATCTATAGTGGGCAGGAGAGGACCCATACACTGCATGTGCCTCAGGTTCAACAAGGCACAACTGGAAGCCCATCACCCACGCAAGACCATATACTCTAACCATGCTAATGTTGCCTTAGGGCACTATTTTAAACTAGGAACCGTACAAGATACCAAACCACTTCAGCTAGTCCTCCATGAAAAGTCAAGTTTCACTGCTACCATTTAGGATGCTTTCTTGACATGGTACCACCTCCTTAAATGTCCACAATTGGTTCCTGTTCCTATAATCCTTCTACTTTGTCCATCTTACCCACAATGCACTTCATCTGCTCTAAGAGCAATAGTGTAAAATATAAATATTGCAACCCAATCACAAAAGTATACATTACGGTTCTCAGCTGCTGATCTATCATAATAGAGTACAGTATTATTCTGTTAAAAAAGAAAAAAGAAAAAAAACAAAAACTACTACTTAAGCAAAATTCTTATTTGAAGTTTAAAAAATTTCCAATTTCCAGAATTGCAGACCATCAAATCATAAAACCCAATTTCGACAATCTAAGCCGATACACCTTTCACCATTCCCACGAGGCCTTGGGGGAAATTTATCCAACAGATTCTGAACAAACGCATGACTGAAAAAATGGCGGGTGACAGAACTGAATGAATGAAGAGACGGAATGAGCGGCAAGCCGAGGAATGAAAGAAGGGAACAACGGAGGGTGAAAGAAAGCGATGACAAACAGAAGAGAGACCCGGGTCTTACTTCCATCATCGGACTCGTCGCTGCTGCTGGGGTGCTTGCTGCGCTTCATGGTCATACGTCTAGGCAAGCGGCGCTGGGTTCTATGAGGACGACCGGGAAAATCAACCATGACCAGCTACACTTGAAAATTCCATGATGCAGCTAAGATTCAGGCCTAATCGGTGGTTCGTGGACTAAACCTCACACGTTTTGTATGAAAGAGGTGTGGCCATCAATATGGCTTATGATCTATGAAAGCACATTCCAAAGTATAAAGATCACTTAGTATTACGAAGATGGCATCTACTCCTTACATAATTTGGTCAAAAGGGTGATTTTTCAAAAGGAACTGTGAGTTTACGCCATCGCAGCATCTGTCACTTAACACTAATGTTATTTTGCTTTGAAATTATAATCGCTTGTCATTCATGTGAAGCCATTTATAATTACTTGCTTACCTGACACTTTTACTCAAGCTAATTTACAGTCTTACCCGTTCATACACTCAGAAATTTCGCTGAAGCATTTATCAGACATCAGTTACAGCAGGCCGAGACCTCAATCAGCAACCTTCAGGTTAAAAGCCCGTGTCAAACGGTTTTTCAATTTCTGTAATACTCATTCGATCTGCAGTGTTTCAGTTGTGCTCTGTTTCACAGCATAAATACTTATGACCATTTACCTCAACTCTGCCGATTTCTCTCATTACCACTTCTGTTGCAGACATCTAAACGGGAAACCCACAGTTACATCAACATACAGTGTGATATTGGAGTCATAAATGAGAGCGCCATTCTGCAGTTTCTAAACATCTCATGAACACACCGGCCATGTTAAACACGAATCCAAGTGGAACAGCAGGATTTAATTGGTTTTGTGGTAAAATTTAAACTGCTGTTATGAACCCATTCGGGACAAAACTAAAATTAGCCTTCGCCCAAAAGCAAAAACAAAACGCCCATTTCAGGAAACAGCTGTTAACTGGAAAATTAGGCATCTCTTATTGCTGACTGGAAATAATGGGTGAAGGCATCGTAAATTCAACAGCAGCAGCAAACACCACCACAGGGCTCCTTCTTCAGCTAGGTAGCACCCAGTGACAAACCAGAACTATGGCACCACTAACACAATTAAAAATAACTATTATATGTTTTTATAAATTACGAAGAAATACAAATGGACTGTGAATAAAATTTGGCCCAAATTGCACCTTTTTTCCCCACATTCTGGAGAGAGGTGGAGATGTGGGGTCCCTTGAATGTTGCCCTTGGCCCTGTTATAGAAGTATCAATTCATTTTGCAAAGTTTTCAAATGATTCTGCAGGCCGCCAGTTAAACAGGACATGCGACTGGACAGTGAGTCAGAGCATAATAACCATCCTCCCGATGAATGTAAAGATGACTCAAATGGACTTACGGTGTGTCTTATCAGCTCACAAGGGACTGCCGTCCTTATTCCAACTTCAATAGTCTGACTTGCATTACATTTCCTCCCTTAAGTGGTAGATAATGAAAGACACACAAACACATTAAGATAAATCCCACAACACATACACAAGATGTGACAACATCAGGGCATGTAAATGTCATTTTAAGTAACACTTTTCAGAAAACGCACACCACACAACATTTCCCCGCCCCCAAAACAAATGTTAACAAAAGTAAAAAATTTAAATGAAAGCTATTAAATAATTTCACAGACACATATACTTTAAAAATGTCTTATCACACATCTTCAACACCCAAAATAAATTCTTAATTGATTTTTTTGTCCTGAATACACCGATTAGTTCAAACTACATTCAATGGCCAGCTCCATGAACTAATTTGAAAAGACACAATAACATCCTTGGTGCTTTCAGTTTTATTCCTACAAGCTGTTTCACCATTACATAGCCCCGATTTGTATATCCATGTTATGTCTACCAGCTAATTCACAGCACATGTATTTAAACTGTACGTGCGGAACTATAATCGTCCGGCCGTGATGACGTCGGGCGGTGGGAGGGGCGTCCGCTGAGCGCGACCACGCCCCTCGGCGAGTTTGCGTTAACTAATGGCACTCACTTCGCTATATAACCGGACAGCTATAATATTCAATATATCATACGATCAGCCAACACGCATAACACACGATAAAAAAAATCACCTGTAACGGTATTTTTAAAAGAAATATATAAACGTGATGCAAAACGCAAAGTTATGCAGTTGAACTGTATCTCCAGGGGCCTAAACAATTATTAATAAACCTTAATGTTTTCCCGGGTTGCACATAATTTATGCGATGGGGTCTGGAGCCGAGCATTAACATACCCGGCGTAACTGGAACTTGAGCACCCCAGTGTAAGTGAAACGGCAGCGAGAGGGCTGTGCTCCGCAGCCCGCCAGTGACAGCCTCCATTTAGGGGAGGGAGCAGCCCTGCGGCGGGCTGAGCGCGACCAGACAACCCCCAGAACTCTGCGAGCCAGCGCGATTCCTCATAAAGCGTCGGGAAAACATTACGAGTCTCCCCAGTCCCCAGCGACCGGCGGCGTTTTTCCCACATTTACCCGCAAAGTGCACGGCCAGCTGTCCTAGTTAGTAGCCCAGGTTCGGCGCTCCTTCGTATTGCGTGTAGTTCGCCTTATGGCGCCTTCATTAACCCCAGTGGGGGGAGAAACGAATAACCTTAAAATAAAAACCATTTATCGGCTAAATATATCCGATAAGACGTCCGCGCGCGGGTCGGCGGCGGCGGCCCGAACTTTCTCTCTCGTCCCGCACGAGCCCCCAGGTTCGGCGCACAGCCGAGCGCCTCCGAACTTAATCTTTTGGCGCCATTTTAGTGACGTTTCTTTATTTCCAGCGGGCAGCGAACCGAGCCGAGCGGGCGGCTTCCACACGGACCGCTTAAAGTGCGTCAAAAACCGACGGCTCTGCTACCAACACTGAGCCGGGGGAGGAGTAGGGGGGGGTGAAAAGCAGCTTTCCTAAAATATACGTCTAAGGGGTGGAGGCGAACACTGCGTTTTAAAAGCACCGCCTCGGACTGACCCCCCCCCCGGTAGGCAATGGAGGAAACGCACGGTACCTACACTGCGAAGCGTGGCGTCGGCGGGGGGGCGGCAGCGCCGTTACGCGAACCGGTCGCTTGCTTAACGCGCGCTGTGAAAACCCCCGCCTGACTGTCTCGCGGATTTGCGAGCCCACGCAGCCGCTTATAGAGGCACCGCACAGGCAGAGCCCGTCTGACTGACGTCCGTCCCCAGTTATGAAAACATGCGGCCGCAGGACGTGCAGCTCCGCCATCGACACACAAACACCGCCTGGCTGACGTACGTGCCCCCCCCCCCCGGTAAAGGAGAACCTATTTCTGAGTGATCGATCCGTGGCCGCCAGGGGGCGGCATTCCCTTTCCAATTGTGCATTTCTCTCAGTTCCTCACTTATCCTTGCAAAAGCACTTGTCCGAAATGTATCGATTTCTTTCACAACATGCATAATAACGCATTTAAATTATAATAATATAATGATACGTCTAGTTAATAATGTTGTTGATGATTGTTATCCTATGACTTTTATACTGTCCAAATTATTGGTACATATCCCAGGTCTTGCACGTTGCACTTATATCGCACAGCACAACCACTTCTACCGATCACTTATTTATTATAGATTATGTACAGCTGAACATTTAATCTATTTTTCATTTTATATTATCATTATATATTTTGTTATTCTTTTATCATGTACAGCTGCTCGGAGTGACGTTTCACTACATGTTGCATGTGTACCACTGTGCACGTGACGAATAAACCTCTTGAATCTTGGATATTCATTTCTGGATGGATGGTTGTTTCTGTTACTGCTTACAAAAAGCTCGAATTGAATTTGGAAGGGCTTGGATCTTTGTAAAATAAATCGCTCCGTTGCTGCGCAGCCTTTTTATTGGGGGCGGGTGCAGAGGGCACCCCGGGTGGGGGGCTCCGTCACGCGGGCCCCGCCCGCTCGCCCCCAGGGCTCCTGCAGCTCAGCGTTATCTCCGCGCCCATATTACGCACTACGCTTATCGGGACTTCTATGGTTCGTATCTGTCGGGCTATTTAAAATTATTAGCCAGAGAATTATATGCAAGTGTTTTTAATGTGGTTCTTGCTCTTATCGCAAAACTGATGCCCTTTCTGGGCTTGGAGCTGGTGGTTGTAAAATAGTCCCCTACGCTGAATTTAATATGTGATATTTTGGCGGCTGGAATCGCATGATATCCGTATTCCACATTTTAATCACCTATTTGTTAACTGAAAATATTTCGCCGCCAAGGATATTTCTTTTGTTAAAAACATTTATTTTTACAGCGCTAAATACCTTTGCTGTAACCCCTGAGGATTAATTTACGTTATTTTTAATTACTCTACTTAATGTAGGCCTACTGTACATCATGTAGTTTAGTTTATACTGTAGACCACATATTAGAGCTTAGAATTTAAACATGAAAATTGTATTTAATCCTGGTGTATTTTTTAATTACCCGTTAATTCATTCTTCAGGCATGGCTGCAGTATTTGGGCATTATAAACCAAAACTTATTACAGCTGTTTTGTATGTTGCCCAAACCCCACGTGCGACAGCAGCCTCCAGAGCGATTCATGTCTGCCATTTCAAATGGGTGGCATTTCAATGAAAAACAAGTAAACTGAAATTATTCTTAAATGATATTTTCCTCTTTTCTATTTTGAGAAGTTAATGTTTCACGAATGTGTGAATTACCGATGACCATTTTCATAAGGGACATTAGGTACATTATGACAAAATAGTCTGCTTCAGAATCACTGTGTAATGCAGTTTAAGTCAGAAAATTCTTGCAAAAACACTCAGTCCTTTAACAAAATACTTCATCAGTAACTCATCTTTATTCCAGTGTATTTGTGAGCTGGTGTTCATACTGAGACACAGTTATCTTGCTTGTTTTATTAACATACTGGACTGCAATGCTTAGCAAACGTGAAATCCTCACGTCAATAGAAAGGTGTGGCTACAGTAACCAACTGTCCCAGAGGATTATGGGATGGGGTAGGGTAAATCCTAGAGGCCCTGGGATAGGCTCTGGAGTAGAGGAAATCTTGAGATGTCCACCCATTCCTTTTTTAAGAGAGTATGAACATGCCCACTTTCATGGTAACTCAATTGGGACCCAGTGTATATAACACATAACTGGGACTCATTTGGTCCCCAGTATGGCATCATACGACTTTCCTGTCCGATGCACCTGGACGTTGTGGAAGCCTGCAGCAGACAGCAGGTGGTGATAGTGCGAGGGGGGATGCTCTTTCCCCTGCGTTTGCACCATCATGTTGAGGGAGAAGATCTGTGCTGTAATGGGGCCCCTTCTGTTCTCAAAGAGCAGGGCCTCGACGATCAGGACCCCACCGCCTGTCAAGAGCACATATAATCACCAAGGGCAGAACCTGCCCACCCACTGCCTGTGAAGCACCAACAGACACCAAGAATATGAAGAGGAACCCACAACAAAGTCTGCATACCCAGAACATCAGTTTCCCCTGCTTGGGCATGACAGGCGCACTGTTAAATAGTCAATGGACAGCGGGTACAAACTGCACATCCATTTTCTCTAATCGCTTGTCCTATTCAGCCTATACCAAAAGCTACAGGTACAAGGCAGAGAACAACCCAAGGTGGGGTCAATAACCCAGTACAGGGTACATGCACACACACATGCACACCTATGGGCAATTTGGTAATTCCAATCAACCTCAGCATGGTTTTGGACTGTGGAGTACCTGGAGGAAACCCCACAACACAGGGAGAACATCCAAACTGCACACACATGGAGCTAAGCACTGCACCACCATGCCGCCCCGGAGTGCACGCTGATATATACAGCTCTGGAAAAAATTAAGAGACCACAGTAAAATTTCTCAATTGATATTCTTCTCTCTTCCGGTTTGGAAGCAAGAGAGTGGAGAGAGTGGTGTTGAGCTGCAGCGTTTGTTTTTTGGGATTGTGCGGGAGTTTTCTGAGTGCTTGTGTGCTTTATTTGTCCACGTGGGTGGCTGTTTTATTTCTATTTATTTTTCTTATTCGGTCGGCGTGA
>JAODJX010000053.1:6026436-6037216 GCA_026776945.1 Isichthys henryi | reverse complement strand
CCCAGGCAGAGACTTGAACCCGGGTCCCAGAGGTGTGAGGCAACAGTGCTAACCACTGCACCACCATGCCGCCCCTACATCTAATCTGTTACCCATTTAGCCAGATCCAAAGCCTTGTTCTGATCCATCCATGTAGAGAATGAAGGTTTTAGGTTGTAGTAAGTACATGGAATCCATATTTCATTGGCGTGTAACTGTGTCATTTAAATTGTTGGATTTCCGGTGTGTGCCACTGCTAGTGTGAAACCAGTAGTCGCTGTTGATAAAGAAAGCAACTTCCATTTTAAAAGATGTTTCATCTCCTTTATTAAAATGACTCACACTTGCCACAATACATTTATTTGCCCTCTGTATGTGGGTCTGCTGCCTTCGAAAATATCATATGTCTTCTAGGGTGGCGTGACATAGAACGAATACGGTGGCATCGTTGTTTTAAGCTGGCGCCGGATTGTTCTCCCCTCACGATTGACTTTGTTTTGTCTGGACGTCGTTTGAATTATATGCCCACCTTAGTGGTATCAGGGAGCAAAGTGACAGGGAACGAGACAGATGCTGTGTTAGGCCGTCCTGCAGGTTTGGAATCCGCCTCGAACTGCTTCGTTTCACAAGCAAAAGACACCGTGGAAAGAAGAGTCACATACCTCCACCACAGCCCTAAATTCAGCCTTTGTGAAACACAGACAGGAAGCCATTTTCAGGGGGATCCTCTCCCCCACTACTGACATCCTTCTGCAGAGCAAAGCTGGATTTTCCTCATCTGTTGGCCTAACAGGTGTTGGAAGAAACTTACCAGGCCCTGCCTGTAAGCCGGATGCCAAAGGCTTTTACACCGCTGTTACACACGCTTTAATAAAATGGTACGTTTATATACAGGTTCCCGGGCCTCCTGCTCACCCCATAATGGAAATATGCAGATTTAGACGACGCCGCCATCTGCAGGTTTACATTGGCTCTTAAAGCTACAAGCAGATTTACTGGTAAGTACTGGCCAATATTGGTGCTTCATCAGCAAGATCATGAAAACAAAGAAGGCCATCTTGTGAAAGGGCCCCTATTATGCTGTTCCTGTCCTTTAGTGCGTTACATATATGCGAAAAAGCAGAGGAAGACATTCAGCACAAGACACGCTCAGTCACCAGCTAATTGGATTCCGTACCTCTCATTTAGCAGCCTGGCACTACCGCATTTTTAGTACAACATATAAGATCTGGCAAATTAGACATAAATTAGACAGCGACACCCATTGAAGACCAAGGAATCAAAGTACATGCCAAAGGGAGTAACTCTCACCACAGAAATCGCTCTTCTCTAATTTGCCTGAAACATCTTGTTGGAATTCCAGCCCATACATCCATGACATGGTGAGGTCACCTCGTAACACAATCCTTATTGGCTGCCTACCCGCAAGGACCTGCCCACTGGAGCGGAAGATATATGGCAAGCTGACCAATCATAGCACATTGCACTACTCAGGGGTGGCTCTAACAGAGCATCTCAAACAGTCACAACGTGAAGAGACGTACAGCATGAGGAAAAATCAATTTGGAACACAAAAGCATGTAAATATACTGTAGTAAACCGCCAAAAAATTAAATTATGAACTGACAATAAGCATAAGTGCCCCTTTAAAACCTGATCTATGGGTTTCAAACTAATGACAAACAGGGGCAGTCGCTTCTAAACGTTCCCACTGTAGCCGGATACCTTTAGTAGCACTGTATTAAACAGACCAAAATTCATTTAAAAAATGTAGCAGTTTTAAAAATGATCGGCTACTGAATTACTGAAATTCAAGGTATGAATTATTTGTGGATAATATACTAAATAAAATCATCCACAAATATCCCAGATGAGAGGCTGTTTAAAAATTGTATCCCTACCACATTGCCCGTGGCTGGTAGCAACCACTCATTTTATTTTTCACATGGGGAAATATGCATATTTCAGTTACACGTACAAATAAGCAGATCATGGGCTATAATGAATGGCTGTCTTCTTCCTGAGTCGACAAAATGACCGGCATTTGGTGAGGTACCACAAAACCGGGTAACTTTAGGTCACAGTCCAGTCCATAGTGCATGCTGAATTTTTAATTTATTGACTAACTCACTTTTTCACCATTTACTTCATTTTGAAAATAGAACATTTACTGATGCATTCAGTTAACCAAGCGTTCAGTCATTTAAATATTCAATTTAAAAACAGCACATTGAAGCATAACTGTAAACCGATTTGGACTCTGCTTCCCGCCCATACAGACCGGAACACGACCGATCACAGGCGCACGTCTATGCCTGCGAGCATCTGCCTCGCACCCTTCTGTTCCATACCCCGCCCCCATCACCCAAGTTTGGAAACTTAAAACAAACCTGTACTAAGACATTTCCCTACAGACATCAAACTGACAAGAGGGCTTAATATCCAAACTGTTTATTATGCATGAACATCATCCCTTCCTCCAGACACACACACACGCACGCACGCACACACACATACACCCGACACTTAAATACAAGGAGCTGGAGTTGAGCATAGGCTCACCGCTGTTACACATGCTTTAATAAAATGGTACGTTTATATACAGGTTCCCGGACCTCCTGCTCACCTTTGACCCTCTGACATCCCCACACTTTAAAAGAAGCACACAGAAATAAAGATAAAACGAGAAGAACCTACGTAAAGCATGGGATTTTGGCCAATACGACACCGTAGTATGGATCTCATTAACTACTTAAATATGGCAGTAACACTGAATATAGACTGTACAGACTATATACAAATCGGTGACACAGAAAAGCCATCCAGTCTTGTAGACTGACAAGAGCACAGCTTGAGTCTGACGAACACAGGAATGGCCCTTTGCAACGAGAATGTCAAGGGGAATCTCTTTAATCCCATTTTTCTTCTTAGTGATCCAGGTTTTAGTAGGAAAAAACTGAAATAAGGCACAATTAATACTTTGATCGTTTTTGGGGATAACGGACTTCCAGCTGACAAGCGTGGTGTGTAAACAGGTGATGCAGGACAGCCGAATGGGTGTGGTCTCCTAAGCAGAGATGAACCTGTGACCTTCCCTTTACATAACCAATCAGGATCTCAGCATTAAGTGAATCGGAACACCTGAGCGGTACCACACTACCCCACTAAGCACGACTGCACGGTGATAAGCTGAAGACCTCTAGTGAACACTGGCCTGTGTGGGGGCACTCGTGCAAATACAGACAGACACACAGGTTTAAAAAAAAAAAAAACAAACAAAAAAAAAACTGCATTCTGCCTCTAGGGGGCAACAATACACTCCCCCAAGCCTGAGATGACGGTTTCCACCTCAGAGATGTTGGGGAAGCTTAGCAAATGACAAGCAAGAGCCAATTATTGTGCGAGGAGCCAATGACAGGGAACCCCCCCCCCCAATGTTTGGGACCATCTCCCAGCAACCTCCAACAGCCCAGGACCAGTCCAACGCTTCTGTGACCCGTGACAGACACGAAGGAGAAATGCTACTCCATAAAAAAAACCCAGAGAGAGGAACAAAAAAGGAGATATTTTCAATAACCTTAATGATTAAAACCCCAACCGGCCCCCCTACCTCACCCCCCCAACCGCAGCGGGGGTACGACCAGAGCATTTTGAGCTCTGGGGTCGTGTCCAGAGGCCCGCAGCATCATGGGAAGGGGTGGGGGCAAGAGGAAAGCGGGTAAGGAAGGGGAGGATGAAGAGGGTGCGGCAGGGCGGGGCCAGGCAACCGCAGCTGTCACAGATGGGAGCTTTGGTGGAGTTCGCGCTCTAGTCGTGCTTCACGTGATCCTTGATGTCCTCCTCATCTGTGTACTCAGACGGCTCGTCTCCAGGTTTCAGCAGCCGGCCCACGTAGTCGTACTTCTCTGCAGAGCCAGCAGAGGGAGACATTCAGCACGAGACACTCTCAGCCGCCAGCTAATTGGATTTCGCACTTCTCATTCAGCAGCCTGGCACTACCGCGTTTTTATGCATTGTACTAAGATCTGGCGAAACCCAGAAATTACACAGCAACACCCACAGAAGATCAAGGAATCAAAAAAATTTTTAATTTCACTTAGAGGAATACTGGAGTGAAGGACAGTCGCTTCTCCAGGGAGAGGCACTGCTCAAACTTGTACATAAATCCATCTAGAAAGCTTTAAGTGAACAGAATCACTGGAGCAAGTGGCATGAATAAGGCCATTATTAATCCACGGTGTTACATTTGGAAACTTCCTGCCAAACAACTTTTAACTGATTTTAAATATCCTGTTTTTACTACAAACTACTACAAACTTTCAGGGGAAAAAACGTTTTTGGAACAATCATACAACAGCACTGGGCTGGATGGTTAATTGAATTTTAAATGTAGTTATGACTTTGGCTTTCAAAGATCGTCAAAACAAAAACTGATAACCAATATTGCGCCTCATTTTGTTTCGCAGTGATGCTCCCGTTTTCTCGTGTCAATCCCGTGCACCTCTCTACTTCCTTGTTTATCAACCGAGTTATTTTTAAAGTTCAAGGAAATCCACAAGTAAGATTTATTTTAGTTTTTTTTTTTTTTTTTTTTTTTTAAACAGTGCAATAAATGCATATTTCCAAACTCATTGAGTAATCGCATTAAATAATCGTGATCTCAGTATTGACCAAAATAATCACGATTTTTGCCATAATGGAGCACCCCCACAGCACTGATGGGCTGATTATATTAAATGTTCGACCTCGGCGCTGTTGCCCTTCTGCACCTCATGGGGGGAGCCGACCAGCTGTGCATCTGTGGACTCATCAGTCATAGGGAGCACATGATGCATCATCAGCGGTTTCTATGTGCATATCAACAGAGGGCTAAAGAATACTGTGCAAGCTGATGTCTCTTTCTGCAGGGGGGAGTGAGTATATCTGCATGTGTGATCCGGAAACAAAAACCGGTCATACCACCTATTTTACATGGACCAAAATGAAAAACTCAAAACAAGGCAGACCGCAGAAATAGCTTCACACAGACGTTCCTCAAACGCATCTGCGATGTTTGAGTTTCTGTGGTTGAGGTCCAGTGCGGTTGGTGGCCAGGTGGACACGAGATCAGTGCAGAGAAGCGAGTGTCCAGAGGAGTATGAGCAGGCATCTTCTCTGCTACCCTGCACCAACGCCCTCGATCCCTGGTGTTGGCATCTTAGACAAGTGTCGCGTGCGGGCAGATTAACGAAAACTCATGTGCACGATGCATCGGACGCATGCTTTCAGTCAGCTGAAGGAGATTCATCCTAACAATCTCAGCACGACTGTCTGGAGCCACATCTAAGCCTGACTGTCTACATCAGTTGTCCTTTAATGACCCCTGACAATGTGAATACATACATGGAGGAGTGACAGACATTAAATCCTGAGCTCACATTCATCCTTCCCATAAATATGGAATGACAGGCAGCTGGTTCACTGCAATAATGCTGACTAACCAGTCAGGCATCAGCCAGAGCTGGGTTTTCAATCCCCTAAACCCTCACACGCACTCACACTTACCCATGAACTGCATCTCCCACTCGCGCACGCTCTCCATCTGCACTGCATTCAGATCTGACAGGTCGTCGTACTCATCCCTCAGTGCGTCCTTCTCCAAGCAAAAGGTGGCCAGACCCCTGGAGGCATCTCTACCCGCGAAGATCCCATACGGGCCATCTGTAAATGGGGAGAGGGGGGTGACAGTTAGCCAGAAAGATCACACAAGACAGAGGTTAGCCAGTAAGGGTGGATGTAGCTGCTAGGGCAACATTTTCAGATGGGGGTGACTTTTAAAGCACAGCCACAAAGAACTATATCTGCGTTGAGAGCCAAGGCGGCCACCACCCTGCCTGGTGACGGAGGATGATCAATAAACATTTCCCAACAGGCATATGTGTAGACATGTGAGTGCCTGTCTTTCTATCACAAGGCTCTGTAAAAGCACTTAAGTATAGTAATGGCACAGAACAAGCACAAGAGCAGCTGTCGGCCCCCTCTCTCATAGCCACGCCCCTGTCGCCTGCAGCCCCCCCCACCTGCCCCACCCCCACACATGATAGCAGCATAGTGCTGACTTGCTGTCAGGTTTTATTTTGTCACCCGCCGCCCCTTAGATCAGTAGCCATTTATGTAGCACCAAAGCAGGGTTGGACATTTCTGTCCCGCAAGGACATGCATTCCCTAGACAGCGGACTCCTGGCTCGTACCCTGGAGTCGACCAGCAGAACACAGTCGCTCAGTGAGATGAAAGTAATTCACAAACACTGACACCAGGCAGACGAGCCTGTAAAATACAGCAAAATCTTTAGCGAAAGTCTTAAACGTTAAAAACCTCTTGGGGTGACAATTAACACCCAGCTATTTCACTATCAAGGCTGGATAAAACAAACCGCCTAAACAGCAACAAACGAACATCAGGCACTACGCAAGACATCCATAAAGTTGCTCAGGTTACGGTTATGCATTAAATTGCTTCTCAAAGTTAACCTTCACGTAATCAGCAGGACCCCTGAACACACAGACTCACAGCCACCTGGAAGTAACCTAGGATGAGGAAATAAAACTGAGAAGGTTTCAGGTGCAGAGATTCTATCGAGGAAATTCTCTTTTTATTCCTGAAGACATGGCATTAAGTAAAACAAGTTTCAAGTTGTACCCATAAAACACACAATCATACACGGTATTATTGTGTAGTGGAATGTTTTTCCACTTGCTTCCTACACTGTGCTTAAGGAAGTATGTAAAACAATATAAAAGAGTAAATAAGAAAACAGCAATAAAATGTCAAAAGCAAATTAAGACAAAAATACATGCTGAAAATCAGACAAAGCACAAGCACGGATTTGGAATAACACACTAATTTTGAGAAGCACATTTCAGACAATTTCAGGTCGTTTCTAAACATTGGGGCTCAGGAGAAAAGCGGAGGAGCAACGTCCACCCAACAGCTTAGAAAAATCTGTCACGTTTCAGCCAAAGATCGACGGAGCAGTTACCACAGGGCGACAGGACGCACCAGTCAGCTAACCCCAGCTGACCTTTACCTTCTATACCTACTTGGCATGCTCCCAGAATTTGACATCTACCATAACTTCCTTACAAACCAGGGCGCTGCAGATAAAATTGAACAAAACCAGCTGATCAGTCCACGCGTTTCACTGCCCAGTGCCAGACAGGTGAAACAGCGCGGCAGCGTTTCGCTGGATGAAAGAAAGAGACACAAACACTGGATCTTTTAAGGGTCCAGTTCAGAGCAGAAGGCGGCGTCTGGGAGTGTGTGGAAAGACTCGTGAGCAAGACGAGTCTGGCCTGAAGCACTGGGTGCATAAAACTGTCTTTCCCGTAACAAGAACATAGACGAGCATACAGCCTGAAGCAAAGAGTAGCAAGGAGACTCCTATCCTCCAGGATTCGGAGTAAACATCGCAGTTTGGAAGGTCAGACTAACGAGCTCATTATACGCTTTATTCGGCGATCTGATCGGAGTTAAACACCTATACACCGCAGGTATACCGATCTTCTGCATTCACATACCTCCCCTTTCACACCAAATTCCGATCACCCCATGTGGCTCCGAGACTGAACTAGTTGATCATTAGCCACTATCTGGTTTTCTGCAGAGGAAGGCGAGCTACCGAAAAACAACTGGGCTTTACTAATCAGCCGAACGGCGAAACCATGGGAGATGCGGACACGGCGAATCGTGAAGGGGCTGCTGTCTGGGCTGGGCGACATAAACGCAGGGAGCCACCGCTTTCAAAACCAACAAGGAAATAAGCATGCACCTAAAGCAGTTCCTAACGTCTGATTAAAGTGCAGTCTAGCGCCAGAAACCCCGCCATTACCCGGGCAGCGCAAGGACAGCAGAGGAAGTGCAGGGATACCGCCGCGGAAAGAGCGCCAGAGGACCTTCTTTTTTGTTTTTAGCTGCAAAGCTAACAGGCTAACCATGCAGCCACGTCGGGACGCCAGCGGGGATCACATCTTTCCCGCCTGGGGGATATCCTTACCTGGTCCATAAAATTTTTTCCCGCTGGTCACGTCAAAGACCTTCATGTTAACTGCCATTAGGATCCGCGGGTTCTGGATGCCGTCGTACTCCGCCAGCTGCTGCAAAGTGAAATCCCGTCTCCTCATCTTGGGAAGAGGCGAGGCCTCACCTCCCTCGGCCGCGTCCGAGCCCATCCGTCTCCCCCATCGCCGGTACACCGCGTAGCAGAGCACAGCCACTAGCACTAAAACCGTGATATCAAGCAGCATCCCAGCTAGTCCGAGGCCCGCTTCTGTCTCGTCCGTCGTCCCCTGGCCGCCTGCGGTGTCGGCTGCTGCACTCCTACCCTCCCCATCGTCCGCCATACTGCACGTTAGCGCCTACCCACAACGCTCCCGCCCAAAGTGACGAAGCGCCACAGTGATTGGTTCGTGCTGTCAGCGGGCTGCGTTAAATGGCGATGGGAGAAGCGGGGGCTTGAAATCCCGTGGTGGGCGGGGTTAAAGGCCCTTGTCAATCATCCACACAATCACTCATTGGTTAGTTTCTCGATTCCCATTGGACTAGACTGGGACGTGATTGACAGCACCAAGTAATCCCGCCCACCGCGGGCTTCGCAACCTCAATCTCGCGTCATTGGATCTGAATTGATGACCCACCAGCCTGTTATCTGAGTAAAGTAGTTATTATATGAGAAAAATGGCTCTGCCTTTGTGTGGAAAGATCATTTGCCTTGTAATGTTCTCGAGGACTGCAGTGCATGGCTTCTGCCTGACATATATCCTTGCCGCGATATTTATTTGTTTAACTCAAGATCTTGGAGAGATTGGAGATAAATCGGATAAATCTGCCGCCTCAGCCGCATATCACATCTGAACTGACGTGGCGATGTTGAGAAAGTATGTTTTCGTTACTTTCTGCAGAATTGCATGGTGATAAACAGGAGGCATGCATAATAACGATACAAAGTTAATTAACATGTGCTGAAGTATACAAAACCATGTACATACAACTAATTGCTGAAACAAACGACCTATAATAAATACAAACATTGGATTGTATATGTAAATTAATTTGATTTGGGGATGTGCTTCATCAAACAAAATTAAATACCAGAAGGCAGGATGCCGCTGTGTTCCGTTATGAGGTTTGCAGAAGACAACATTTTCCGCTTTCTAAATGAATTTTAAGATTAAGCAGATGTAAACACCGAAATAAAAAGTATGCTGGAATAGAATGTCACGCGCAGCTTAACCTTTCTGAAAATCATGTTTTTAATGAGCATTTTTTATACTTTTAGAAAAAATACTTCAGATTAACATGCATACCACAGAAAACATACATTTCCTTTAACAATCAGAGATAAAACTCAACACTATTGCTCCTATATACAACATTCACGCCAAGACTTCGGGCACGTGACACTGGGTATTTGGCAGTCTTAAAGCCCACAATCGCAGCCTGTTCATACAAATCACACTTAATCATGTTTCATAGTGTGTAGCGCTTCATATGATGGTCTTAATGTCACACAAAACAAGCCTGTCATTCGTGCTCATTTGCTTAAATCATAAATAAATATATAAACACCATGCAAAACCTCTAAGGAACTTGCAAACCTATTTCATAACAAATGAGAACATCCCAAAAAATAACAATTATGAGTTTAAAGGGTTTAAAGAATTAGCGAACATTTTGTTAAAGTGCACTGAGCGGGTATGATGTTAATGGGATTTTCATG
The DNA here is from genome assembly GCA_026776945.1 of Isichthys henryi. Lineage (NCBI taxonomy): Eukaryota > Metazoa > Chordata > Actinopteri > Osteoglossiformes > Mormyridae > Isichthys > Isichthys henryi. Next base: position 6,027,482 of record JAODJX010000053.1, on the reverse strand, counting down.
GCATCATTTTTTACGTATCCTTTGTTCAAATAGGTGATTTCGGACCATTTTACTTAAAACGAAATCATTCAACCTCAAACAACCACAAAAAAAAAAAATCTATGCTCTGGTCATCATTTGCACATTTGCATATAGCTGAACGTTTTCCCGATGCACAACCCCATGTCCACCTTTAACTATACGCTCCTGTGGGGGCATTTTAACCCCAAACAGCACCACAGTCATATGCATAAAATCAAATGTGAACGGAACTGCACATTCTTTTAAAAAGCATTAAATATCCTGAAAATAAATGTTTGTTTAATTAGATCCTGAAACGCTTCTTGGTAAATGAGCCTTAAATCTCCTTAAAATCCTCCGCCATCTAATTTTGATATTAACTGCATCTAATAAATGAAATGAACTAATGAGTACATCATTAAGTGATGAAATGGTAAACAGTAAAACTTCCTTGCGCTGTCAGCCCAATTGTCTACAAACAGACAGGCCTTTGCTTTGAGAGCTCAGAGTTGGGCCGTCATCAGGCCGAACACGGCATCCCAGGCAGCGCACGTGCCCGATTTCAGGCACGTGGGCCCGATTTCACAGAGGACGGGCCTCCCAGTCAGTCCACGCCTTTCTTGTGTGGTGACTCCAGCAGGGTGTTGGAGCAGATCAGCTCAGATGGAGGGTCTAGGGCGGCGCGGGAAAAGGCCCGCGTCTGTGAGCTTTCCTCTTCATCTCCTGAGCGCTGTCTTCTTCTGTCTGCCTCCTCTCCCATAGGGGGCTGCAACACACACACACACACACACACACACACACACACACACACAACACTGAGCTGTGGACGAATTCAAGTATCATTCCTATAGCCAATCCAATACACACAATAGCTATATCCTAATTTACTGTATAGCTGATCTATTACTCCTTTCATAACTATTTTACTAGCCATTTGTTAGGTTGAAGAAACTGTTATTAATTATTTAATATCATTTCTGTATAATCAGTAATGGATGTAATCATGTATACGCATTATTTTGTTTTCCTTTAACCTTATATGTTTG
>JAODJX010000053.1:6007546-6026336 GCA_026776945.1 Isichthys henryi | reverse complement strand
AGTAAAACAAGAGTGTATGTCTCACATATTTGATGTGTGCAGCAGTTAGGGTGAAAGCTTTGGCGCTTTCTCCAACACCATTATATACCAAGTTTCTAGCCTTTGCAATAAATCTATTTTGTCCATCTATCTCAGTTTTAATACGTAACCTGTAGCCATCTTGGAGACTGTAATATACCTTGACAGATACCTATGCAGATGCAGTTCTGTTCAGCTGTTTAGTACAACTTAAAAGTCAATCTGTTGAAAAACTGAAAAATGTTGAGACTTCTAACTTTGGTGCCATACACAAGTTGCATGCTGCTCTCGCCGAGTTAATCCTGTGTATATTACACTGAAGTACCCCCTCCCAGTAACAGCTTAATCACACAGCCCTTAACAACTGCAGGCATTGTCTAGCGAATCACCACCTATATACACCCCCCGGGCACATCTGCTTACTTCCTTCAAAGATGTTATGAATGCTGCTCTTCAGAGTATTTCTGAACCCATGACAAGCCTGTTTAGTTTTAAGTCTCGACTTAAGGCATATTTCTTTGAATTGGCTTTTCATTCCAGTTGTGCTTCACATTATTATTTATTTAATAGTTTAGTTACTCTGATTAATCTATTACTATATATTTTATAGTTTAGTTATACTGATTAATTGTAATATGACTTATTTTCTTTGTACTCTTTGCTTCTTATTTCTAATTTGCTGCGTGTGCGTTTGTTCTGGCGTATTTTCATTGTATGTAAAGCACTTTGGGACAGCAAGTGGTTGTCTGTAAATGTGCTATATAAATAAACTTGAACCTTTTTATAACTAATATGGTCCTAGGTTTCTAGAAACTTTATACATCTATTATCTAAGAACAGTTTTCTAAAAAAATTCTTTAAAACAAAGATGTGAATGAAAGCTGTGATTCGGTTTGACCAACGGTGGTGAACAATGCGACACAATTTAGGACCTCATTCTTGTCACCTGAGTACAGACACACCCTTACATCGACCCGGAAGTCTTCCAGGTGTTTGAACTTTTCCAGGTGTTCCTGCAGCTTGGGTTCAGTTGGCTGGTTCTTGATTTGGGAGTACTTCAGGAAAGCCCAGAATTTCTCCAGCCCATACAGTTGGCCTGGAGTAGAAGATGACAGAAAAGCAGTGACGGCAGAACATAGCGCAGCCCACTGACGTGCAGCCATGCGAACAGAAAGGCTTGCATGCACTGCTCACTGCCGTAACACCACTTTAGGAGACGCTATGGAAATTCTGTCCTGCAGGTTGTTCTCCACCCTGTGAATGAGGCAGCTACCTTTCTCATAATCCTTCAGTGTCTCTTCCTGGAAGTCCTGAAAAATGTCTTTCCTGAACCTCTTCTCCAGACCGTAGCTGTAGAAGCGGAAGAGGCATTCCAACCCATACCTTTGAAGGACAACAGAGGACCCAGTTGAAGAACACTCATCTCTTCACAGAGATTCCACACAAACGCATTCAGGTCTCAGGTGTGAGTGAATGAATTAAGAAAATCTCAGTCCCAACTACCCTGCCCTGTTCCCAGCTAATCAGCTGGGGATGATCACGTCAAAAACCAACTTATGGCAGCCGTGGGAAGCAGCCTGACGTCAGCTTATCCGCACCTTCCCTACCTGCCTGTCGATAACGTCTTACCTGTAGTTCTCCATGGCATCCTCCAGCGCGTACTGCCTGAACTCCTCATACATCGTCCTGTTGAAGTGATCGCGCAGGAAAAACGACCAGAACCTGAACAGGGTGTTCATTTCTTGCGACTGACCGATTCCCAGCCGTTTTCTTTCTGAAACACGTTCAGAAAAAACAAACAAATATCAGAATCAGAATCAGAATCGCTTTATTGCCATGTATGTTTCCACATACTAGGAATTTGTCATAGTGACACAAGCTCCACAGTACAGATGAGGGAAAACAGCTAACAAACACTAAAACAACTGGGGAGCTCAGCACAGTGGCTGCCATACGCGGCGCCATCTTGGTAGGTAAGAAAAACAGATTAACATGAGGAGAGAGGAGGAGAATAAAAATGAAATGCTATTAGCGGTGACGTACACAGCGCAGATCTGAAAACACAAAAGAATTCTGTTTCAATATCTGCTAACAAAAAGTTTTTAGAGTACACTAGACATTAAATGTGTGTTCCGATATAACTAAAGAACCAATAGCTCCAAGTATGGATAGATTTTCATTTTTACTACTATGACATTAGAGTCCTTAAAAGTTGCAGGTCGTGATTTATCATTATAAGCAGCAGGCTTAAGCAAGCAGTAAAATATATATATAAAAAAAAGCAAGCAGTAAAACAAGTAAGGTGATATCCTTTGCAAAAAGGGGAGGTGAGGTAGCTTATTGTGCAAACAAAGATGTGCCCCAGTCATAAGATGAAAACAACTGTATTTACGTTATGGCAGTTTCCTGTATTATTGACACCATCTAGGTGTGATGTGATTGGCCGGGCTCTGTCAGACTTACCGTTCAGGCACCGGCGGCGGTATTTGTGGTAAACCTGCTGTGTGAAGCCGTTATCCTGCAGGAGTCGGTGGGACGGGTGTTGGAACTGAGGCAGGGAGCTGGGGCTGCATCCCTGGCTCCCAACCAGGGGGGCCCCATCAGCGGGAGACACATTGGAGCTACTGTGGGGGGAGTGATTGCAGAGGATGTGAGTGATGAGGAGCTCGGGGACGCGGAAGGGAACCAAGTATTAAGAACGACCATCCAGCTTGACTGTCCACACTGAGTGCTGTTGGTTCTAGGTCAGTGGTTCCCAATCCAGTCCAAGGGGACCTACAGCCGGTCCATGTTTCTGCTTCCTCTAAGCACTCAGGAGGGAGCAAAAATGTGGACTGTCTGTGGGTCCCCAAGGAGCAGATTGGGAAACACTGTTTCAGATGTCTTACATGCATGTGTGTTCCCGGTTTCAGCAGTACCTGAGCGAGGAGCTCCGAGGTCTGTGTTCACGCACATCCATCACCCAGCCCACGTGACTCTCCAGTGGGGGATTGTAGCTGTGCCTCGTCTTCTTCTTTCGGGGAGTCTAAGAGACACGGGGATTAGACTCGCACCCCCACAGGCATTACATCAACACCTAAAGGCCAGTTAATATCCGCTTTCAACACGCACGCTTACTCGCACTGTCGCTATGCAACTGGTGTTGCTGCACCTAATTCTGTGCACAGTTTATGTCAACCTGGAGGATTAAAAGATATGTCCACCAGGGGGCAGTGTGAGAAAACCATCTCTGTTGGCATGTGCATATTGATGAAGAGAGAGTCAGTGAGCTCCTAACCTTTCTGTCAATATTGCCAGTCTCTTTGATGACGGGGTAGAAACGGGGCGTCTTGCTTGGCTCGTGCCAGCTAGGCGTGCCCACGGTACACGGTTTCTTGGGGGATTTGGGCACTGTGGCCGGAAGGGACTGGCCCACACCTGCAATGAGGGCTTCCCCGCCGTTAAGGCTGCTGGCTGAGCCACCTGTGAAGATCACAGAGCTTTACGGAACTGAACTGATACTGAACTCAAACTTTATTTGCCATTTGCACAGTACAGAAGGACAAGCACACTGGAATTTTTGCACGGTGCTTCAGTCAAAATGTAAAAAAAATGTAAGACTATGCAGGTCTTACAATAAAAATGAAATAGCAACACTTTACAATAAGGAGTTGTAAAGCATACTCATATAAAGAGTTTATGAATGGTTTATAATCTGGTTATTAATTAAGTTGCAACACTTTGTAAATTATTGATAGGCAATTTAGAACAAGCTATAACACAGCTTTCTTTTTATTGATGACCTTATTACCATTTACAAGTGGCAAAAGGGAGCCTTATTGTAAAGTGGTACCAATTAAATGATCAAACAGATAAAAATATACACAGGGTACCTAAATGATAAATATGTTAAATAAGGTGGCTGGAGTATAGAATATAGAGGTATAACATTATCAAGTTCTCAGAATCACACTGAGCATTAATATTGATATTCTATTGACCATTAAGAGCAATAACTTGGTACATTATGGCAGCATTCATTCATGGAAAATCCCACCATAAAATGTAGGAGACCATGGCACAGGACCAAGAAGGCAATAGCCCAAGTACCTGTACCTGTCTGAGAAACACTGGGCGTGGCCTCCTGTCGTTGATTGACAGGAGATTCTCCAGTCAGGTGAACGATGTTGTCTTTACTGGCCAGATGTAACTTTTTGAAGTCTTCCATCTCCTCCTTAGAGGGGGAGACCATACCCATCAGCACAAACCCTCACAAGAAATAAAACTCTGGTGAAATAATCGAAAGCTTGGAAGGCTAATCAACAAGATGAACTCAACTGATTCTGATTCTGAACTGTGAAAGAACTAAACCAGAAATGAAGGACATCTCTGATGCAATAAATAGCCGAACACAACAGAGAAATAGAAACGATCCTTGGAAATGTGTGGCATTTATACCTCCACAAGGTGGCGCTGTGTGACTCAAGGCTGAGGCACAGGACTTAGGCGAAACCCTGGGGGACTGACACAGAATCTCACCAGCTGCTGCCAAAGTACCGTCACTAATAACCAGCTTGTTCAGATTAGAGTGGGAGCCTCCTGAATGGGGAATGCCTCTTGTTAATTAGCCTGGCTGAACATCATCGCTCTGCTGTAGCAGAGGCTCTGAGGCTCACCTTGCTGCCTGGGACGTCTGCCTGGCTCTCCTCCATCCACAGGTCCTGCTCATAGCAGTACAGCCCATCGTTGATGGCCTTGGCCTGGTCCGGGGTGATCTTGGCGCGGGACACATGGTTTCCCGCACGCTCCCCACCAGTATGCTTTCGAAGGTGCGGGGGCGTCTGCGTGACGATCAAGATCTTGTTGACGTCGTGGTCGTCCAGCTCATAGTCGGAGTCGTCCTCGGAGCAGCTGGAGAAGGCGCCCTTGCGCAGTTTCAGTCGTTCCATCTCTTCGTCAAACAGGAAGTCTAGCTCCTCCTGCTCTGGCTCCATCTGGCTGGCATGAAGCGTCATTGCAGAGTTGTCCTGCACAGGAAGGAAACACACAAACAGATACACACAATGCACCACTCCAAGCAGCTCCATAGACAATTGATACCCCTCAACCTAAAGTCCTGTTTTCACTCTATATTCCGGCAGCATGATTATAGCCCGGCGGTCAGTCAGAGGGTCTGCTGTCCTGTTATCAATCCACAGTCTAGATTCAGTTATATTTCCACGGGAGGCTGTGTGCTTCAAACAACGTCCAGACAAACTAAAATCTACCAAAAACCAAGTAGATACATCCCTCCCTCATACAAAAGACAACAGACGAGGTCGCAGAAAAATACAAAGAATGAATGATTAAGTAAATAAATAAATATGGCCATTACTTCTTTTGTTATTTAAGACTATTTTTCCAAATGACAGATATGGGAACGAAAGAGTTCTTAAAAGGGTTCGGTTTTCAATGACGCCTCACGGACGGATCACTGAGAATTCTCTAGCTCTTTGAATACACACTGTGCAAAAATACACTTAAGATTACATCGATCCTTCTGACCAATGATCTTCACGACAGTCTGTACCAAATGCATTAACCTTGATTTTAATGTGGGATTGTAAATAGATTATAAATACTGAGATAGACATATTAATCTTATAGCTAAAACGACATTGATTCCATGGATTTGAAGCAGGCTGCCACCTTAAGCCACCACACAGGCCTACGACGCCCTACACAGCACACTGGCCCTGTGCTGAGACTGCATGCGGGGCTGGGTGTCTTTACAGAGGCAGCTGCTTTACCACGGGCTTTCCTGGGGTGGGCAGACAGGTGGATGGCTCCTCGCAAGGGGGGGTCAGGCTGCTGGGTGGGCTAGGGGTCAGCTGGGTGTCGTCGGCCACTCGGGATGGTGGGGGGCTGTGGGGCAAAGCTGCAAGAGCAATAGCACAGGTCAAAGGTCATAATTCAGAGGCTGGAAACGTCCTGTACATCACATGCTGTCCAGTACAGCTAAACCTCGATCATTATTACTCAGTGCTGTCCAACTCTGCTTAATTCACCATTTAATAATACACAGGCCACAGTATAATACTGACACCTTTGACAGAATCAGCTGCAGCCACTGTGTGATTTTACGAATTTACGAACTACAGCCACGAGCCACTTCTGAGAGCCCCAAATGTTTTATCGTTACATTGATTTCCCTCTTTGACAGATCGCCGCATGTCTCACCGGGACAAGCCAAAGGCCCTTGTCTGGGGACAAACTCAGGACAGTGGACAAGCTGAGAGAAGTCAGTAGGGGGCGTGGTCACAGCAGGCAGGCCCGGGATTGGCCAGCGCTCAGGCTCCGCTCTTCTGCGAATCTTCTGCTCAATCAGCTCCACTTCTGTACTGCCCTCTAAAGCCTGCATAATCACATCGACACGCGTACAAACACTCAGCGTCCACTCTGTTAGGTACAGCTGGCTAGTACCGGGTAGGGCCCACTATTCCCTCCAAAGCGTTTCAAGGATTAGTGAGTTGGGCATTCAGAGAAGCCATCTGGCATTAAAGGACTTTGTATTGAGCCGTTACTTTCACACTTGCGGCCCTCCTGTTAGCTGTAATCTGTCTGGCCATTCTGCTCTGTCTCTCTCATTAACTAGGCGTTTTTATCCACAGAGATGCTGCCCCTGGATGCATTTTTGTTTATCTCACCACTCTAGACGCTGCGATGTGTGAAAATCCCAGGACCAGCTGTTTCTGAGATGCCGGAAGCACGTCTGGCACCAACAATCATAACACATACAGAACCACTAAGATCACGTATCTTGGCCGTTTTTATGTGCGGCCAGGAGGTAACTGGACCTCTTGACCCTGTCTGTGTGGTGAACATATTGAGTTACAGCCATGTGATTCGCTGCTTGTTAGCATTAGCAATCAGGCAAATCTAATAAACTGGCGACTGTGTGTCCATACAGACAGACACTCAGTAATATATGACACATAAACACAGAAGGCCATAGACTATGGAAGACTGTATGATGAAATGGATCTTTTAGTTCAGGGCTCTCCAACGCCAGTCCTGGAGCTGTAGGTTTCCGATTCTAGCTGGTTTCTGATGAGTCACACCTGTCCCTGGTATTTACCTGAGAGCAGCTGTGGCTCATCAGAAGCCGGGCAGGATAGTAAACCTACTGGACAGTAGCTCTGCAGGACCGGAGTTGCAGAGCCTTGGTTGAGGTGAGCTCTGTAAGAGGTGTGGAAATGCTTGTACCGCGTAGATGAGGTTGATGTCCGTGGTCAGTGCTTGCACTCTGCGGAAACTGGCGATCAAGGAGACAGGGAGGAAGCCATGTTTATCCATCTTCCTCCTCAGGAAGAAGTCTCTCTCCAGGTTGTCTGGGCTGAAGTAATATTCACTAAAAAAGAGGGGAGATGGAACATTCAGGAACATGGTGTCAATCTTATGGAAAGGACTTCCTAAGGTCCTACAGCACGCTATGGTGTATGATGCTCAACAGTAAAATGCTGAAAATGTCATCCAGTTTCAAAGTACTTCCATTCAGCTTCCAAACTACTGGACTCTATAAGAAATGTCACTAGATGCCAGCTGGGCTGCTCTGTGAAGCTCCACCATACAATCACAGCCCAACCCAAACGTCCCGGGTAGGTAGAAGGTCTGGCTGCATTTCAGTCCCACTCACATCTGCCGCTTGATGTACTCCTTCAGTAACTTCTCATCCACGGTGTACATCTGAACTTGGGTGCCGTCGTCATAGTAATACATCATGTTGGTGTTGTACTCGGCGGGAGCCTGCATGGTTGCTCCGTGTGCCCGGGGCTCCCTGGTGCTGTAACTGTGTCCTAGACAAACACGCCTGTTAAACACCACTTAACTCCTGAGGCAGTGTGTCATGCGCCTGTACTGCCTGGGCTATAGGTCCACTGGCAAGGAGATTCAGGACGACTCACTGTGTGCGGTGTGCGAACTGCCTCGATCGCGCCCTCTTCCTCTGCTGTGAGCCCGGCCTCTCCCACGGAAACCTCCACGCACAGTGTCATCATCGCTACGCACGCTGGAACCCTCATCCTTATCCTCCCTGTGTTCCCTCCTCCAGCCTGCAGGGGGAGATGTCTCTTTTTGGTATCACTCTTACATCCTCATACCCTCTCTCTTCTTGCTACACTCTTACCCCCTCTACTCCTCACTACTCCATTATGTGTATCAGCCTTGGTTGTCCCTTCCTTGCCCTCCTGGTTCCCCTTGCCCTCGGCGTGTCCCGTCCTGCTCTCCACCTTCTCGTTCCGTCGTGCCAGGGGTCCCTTCCTGGCTTGATTGCTGAGGGTGTTTTGATGCTGTTGCAAGGCAAAGTACGATGCATCACCCACCATCTCTTACCATTACAATCCCAGGATATTTCCCTTCCGATTTCCATCATCTCTGCAAATCCGTATCGACCCCCAACAATCTCACGTAGCCTCTGTCTAACCAAGCAGAACCCAGGATTGATTACAGAGCAAATTTCCAGGGTAGCATGCTGGTGCTGGTTTGCACTGTTGTCTCACAACCCAATGGAACAGTGTTCGAGTCTCTGCTAAATTGCCCATAGATGTGAGTGTGTCCTGTAATGGGTTGGCACCCCATCCTGGGTTATTCTCTGTGACTGTAGGCTCCAGAAACTCTGTGATTCTGAATAGGAGAAGCACTTACAGAAAACGGATGGATGGATGATTCAGTCCACAGGATAAACTCAAGAAAATATTAGTGAATCTTGGAAATTCAGTGAAAGTTCTTCATTGGATTACAGGAAGCCAGAGTGAGTTTTCGTTAATACTGCAGCATATGATTAGGAAGCCTGACTTTAGATCACTGACGGTCTCATCGCAAACCCTGCACTCACGAAAAATACTGCAACATACAAACTTTAACTCCATCACAAGAAACATTAATTTTGCAACTGCGCTTCCCATTTACTGCAAATATAATGCAAGTACCAAAAAGTCATCGCAATCCACCCAGCACTTTAGCGAAAGTCCGTAAATTCATAAAACTCTTGAAACGAAGCCTGTGGTCTCACCTCTTTTTGGGCAAGTTCTGCAGGTGTGGGCCAGTTGCTGTTGTCACTGGTGTCGCCTGGCTGTGGAGAGACAGGGAGGTTGCAATCGGCTCCACAGCTTCACAGACAAGCAATATGTCTGCCAGGCAGATCTACCTGATCCCACTCCGTCGTGCACGATCGGCAATATGTCTGCCAGGCGGATCTACCTGATCCCACTCCGTCATGCACGATCTGCAATATGTCTGCCAGGCGGATCTACCTGATCCCACTCCGTCGTGCACGATCGGCAATATGTCTGCCAGGCGGATCTACCTGATCCCACTCCGTCGTGCACGATCGGCAATATGTCTGCCAGGCGGATCTAACTGATCCCACTCCGTCGTGCACGATCGGCAATATGTCACTTATTTTCACATGCCGATGTAACGATACAATTTATTTACAGGAAATTGATCCTGCAAATAACTTCTTTTTTACATACTTGATCATTTAAAACACGTTTAAAGTACCGAAACAAATAGAATAAGAAAAATTCTGAAAACCACGACGATGATTTTTATGATTACACACTGTAAGGGATGAAATAAACTTTTGGTACTACGTCATACTGCTTCTGACGAGGTCACATCTGGTGCCCGATGAGCCATTAGCTATTAATACAGTTGTTATCTTTTGTTCACAGTCATTTGTTGCAGCTCCCAGCGGATATAATAGTTACTTTCCTCTCTGCTCTTCTGACCAGGCCTTCGCTCGTCTAGCACTTCAGCCCAAATTACAGATTTCGATCATCATGGAAAAATCACCAATAGCAAATCCATAACAGAACATAAAGTAAATCTTACCTTAGTCGGTTTCCTAGCTTTGGACTTGCCAGCACGAATGACTCTGTTTGGACTTTTCTTCCCTGTAGAAGTAAGAATTCTATTAAATTTGGACTAATTTCGCATTTTAAATAATGAAGGATGACGACTTAAGTGCTTTTCCAGGGTTCCAATTAAACATTACTTTGAAAGGTTTGCACAAATGCCAGGTCGTCTTAAAGAAGGGCGGAGGAACCGAGGGGGGGGGGGATATACCTCCCCGCCCAATATTTAATTTGGCTTCAGTCATCCACCAACAATAGACAGATCTTTATATTTACATTTCTAAATTGTGTCCCAGGGATTCACTCTTTTCATTCGGTCTTAAACCAAAATAACAGCATGTTTATCGGCTAGTGGCAGGCAGGGGGCAGCAGCGCTTTCCATCGATATTCTGTGTGGCTTCTCTGGACGAGAGACGCGTGAAATAAGTACAATTGTGTCTCTCCCCAAATCGCGGATTCTGCACATCCGCTACACGCTGTAACTTCATAAAGGAGGCATGTTTCTTGATGTATGCGACAGATTTTCATTTTCAGCAAATGCTGACATTTACGTAAAGAGAGAATCGCATGGTTTCAAATTTTTGCTGTCGCATCCTATGCACATACATAGGAATTCATTAACTTTACCAAATTGGGATATGTGCTTCTTTGAGACATACGCAGGTAAAAATCAAAGTTTATCTAATATCCCAGAGCATTTTTCAGGGGATTAAGGATCTTGATTAACAGCCTGATGGCAACATAAATATTCCAATACGTATGGGATTCAAACCCACAACCTTCCAAAACAAATACAAAAGCCTGACACTCTGGGCCACCCATACAGAAGCTTAGCATGGGCCTTAGCCATGACTGTCATTAGCAGCATGTGTTAGCGACCTGAGCTAACAGGCCGAGGGGTATGACGTGTGACTCACGCAGTACAGATGTCAGCTGTTAGGTTTAAGTGAGGGTTGCATTGTAGGATCCTTTAGAATGTTACAGTGAATCCATTTCTCTTACTAGATATTTTGAAAATGATTGTGTTCTCAGAAGATTTAACTTAACCATCCTACCAAATTCTACCATTAGAATATAAAGCAAAAAAATGCCATACGACCCCCAAACTGCATGTGAACATGTGACACATGCAGGTCTTCGCCGCCATGCACACTGCCAAACACGTTTGACCGTAAAGGGAACTGTGCGTAAACATGGCGTGGTTTCAGGGTCAGCACAAATGTCTGTCCCTCATCTGTGCCACAGTGTTTCCCAATTTGATGTTTAACTGCAACTGGACCTGGGGGTGGTGGGACAGCCAGCATGTTCCACTATCAGCAGCCCAGTAAACCTCACTAAAGCAACCTTGACATGCTACTGATAACAGCTATTTCATAAATAACTAGAGAAAGGCTGCAAGATTTTCTGCGTATGCAGTAAGACTGTATCTAATGATATTGTAATTTTTTTTTTTTTTTTTTTACCAACCCCCGGGATCTCTCTGATATCCCTGAAAGATCTCAGCTAAACAGCTGCAATAAAGTACATATTCCTGACAGTTACTCAAACGACCTTTGTTTGATTTTCTTATCTGTCTTTATTTCGTTTCAGACAAGAGGTAACACAAAGTACGCTTGTTTTTACTAGCAAACCAAATATTCAAAAGCTGTCTTTAACGAGCTCCACTGGAAATCCTGTTTGATCACAGGAAGAAGGCAAAAACACGCAGCATCCCGAGTGAGGAAGCTGAAATTCGACTTGACAAGACCCGCTGATGTTATACGACCAGATCGTCAAGAAAGTTAAACTAGTGCTACTGTGAAGCGCCTGTAAGCCACGCCCCCGACGCTGATTGGTCACTTTTCATGTCCATGTATGTAAATAACAAAAATCAATGGCATTCAGATATGGTAACGAAACTGGTATAAGTAATTTGGTGAATTATTACTTAATTTCCAGCACTTCAGATTTAAAAAAAGTAGCAAAGTCACTTCGCCAAAAAACTACACAAACGTACCAATTCACAACTCGCTACTGACGGCATGTTACTCACCGTTATTTTACATATTGTTCTTCTAGTATAATATCTTGTAGGGACCACGGACCCACTAACCTGATTCCTGAATGCTGGCGTTTCTAGTGTCATCGGAGTCGCACTGCCTCTTTATCCAAGGGTTTACTTTCGGTGTCGGTGCTTCAAAGATATTTTCACCTGAATTCTCCTCCTGATCTTCACTGCCGTCATTTTCTGCACGGTCCGGCTTGGTTCTGCCTATTGCCCGTGTTTCCATGACCCCCTTCCCCCGGCTCCTGCAGTCAGATTTAGGGTCTCAGCGCCCCTCCTCTCGTGTCAGCCGTGGCTCCACAGGCGCATTTGCTTGCTCTGGTGTCTGAGACCCCGGGCGGTTTTCTGTCTGCAGTCCGCTGTCACCTCGCCTTTAGTTTCAACTTCCACAGGCGTCTCGTAGTTCTCTTCTCTTTCCTGTTAAAATATGCCGACCTCCCGAGCTCTGAAAGTGGACGCTGTGTATTTCACTTAAAACAGACACGGAGTAATAACAACAATTTAAAATATACGGCCTTCAAAATTACCGTGTTTTTTTCTTAATAATCTTACGTTGGCAAAGTAAATACCTAGTGAAAACCAGTCTAAGTCCTTAGATAAATTATCATTAGCTAGTTAAACAACTACCCGAGTAGCTGTAAAAAAAAAATCAAGTCTAAAAACAAGTATATTTGCTGGCAGGACGCGCCGCCGCGCCGCCGCCGCCCGCCCCTAGTGCGCCGCGCTGAAGTCCGAAATGGACACGTGTGATTGCTTGTGTACCTTCACTTTTTCCATGCAAGTCACCCAGTATCACGATTTTATGTTATATCGGCATCCCGGGAATTATAATGACGCTACACAATAAATTAAATTCAGTCAATGAGTGGCAATTCATTTACTGGCGTTAGAAAGCTTAACCTTGGCAACCAGTGGCCGTAAATATTGTGAATACAGTCACCCTTTAGCCAAAACAATAAAATGCTGTGTGCTTAGTGTTTTAACAGCTTATCTTTAGAAAAATCAAACAAATGTCCGCGGAATGTCGGTCCCCATCCCGCTAGAATTGACTATCTAAATCTAGGTAAGAGGATTAATTACCCCTTTTCTTACATTCATGAAACGTATTTAAAAGCAAAATGCAACTGACCGCATAACTATAAATACTATAAATGTAAAACAAGATTAAGTTAGCTGGAAACAAACCAAGCACAAGGAAGCAGGAGGAGCCGCAGTACTAAAATGTAGCGGTTTAAATATAGTCGGCGGTACTAGCGGCTGCAATGCGAGATGCTGACCTGCGGAAGACGCGCAGGGCTGCGGAACACAAGCAGAGCTGCGGATCACAAGCAGACCTGCAGAAGACGCGCAGAGCTGCGGAAGACACGCAGACCTGCAGAAGACGCGCAGAGCTGCGGAAGACACGCAGACTTGCAGAAGACGCGCAGAGCTGCGGAAGACACGCAGACCTGCGGAAGACGCGCAGAGCTGCGGAAGACGCGCAGAGCTGCTGAAGGTAACCACAGCAATTGCTGAAACAGGAGCTGTGCAGATATTCGTGCGTTATACGCAGCTATCATTTGCTAGATCGTATCAGTTTGAGTTGGGGGTATTATTTTATTTAAAATGAGAAGACAGAGCCCCGCTGTATAAATTAATGTTTAAAGTTTAAAACTTACCCGGAACACTCATATTCCTCCTAGCGCTAGATACACGCCATCTGAGAGCGTCTCATAAGCTTTGAGAGGATCTATTTTCCGTTCATTTAAGGCGGTATTCATTGTGCCCTTAAGTGTCCCCAAACGAGTTTGATGGGCCGAATGGCCTCCTCTGGTTGGGAAATTTCTTATTCGTGTAATTGGGAAATTACATATCAATGCTTGTGTAGATTTCAGCAATGGCCTCACATCCACACGGAAATCCAGTGCCATCATAACGCATTCCTCATTCTGCCGTAGATAACGTAAAAGCAGATATCGTCAATCTTAGTTGAGTGTCACCTCCTGACCGCACATCCCCAGACAATTATGTTCGCACAATCTTCAGATTCATCGTCTCTTAAATGTAACCACCTTTAATTTTCTGCAAAACGTGAAAAATTAGGATATAAGACCATGTACAAGACTTTTTGTACACACAGCTTCTAGATGTTTATTGCTTAAGTTCATTTTATCTATGCATTTACAACTGATCGAAGCTATGGTATAGAAGTATGACAGTGTAAAAAAACATTACAGTACAAAAACATTAAAAATATAAATTCATTTACATTATATTAATAAACTGTACAATTAAAAATATTTACAGACAGAAAGCTTTTTAGCGCCGCCCTGCTGGGCAGGCCAGGAGTCCCAGGATGGAAGACAAGCAGTGCAGCTTCTCTTTCACATGCTCCGGAAGCTTCTCATTCTCTTTGTATCTACAGACAGAAAGACTAGTTCAGCATTGCAAAGTTCTGGGAATTTTCCTGTTAATTCCTGTATATTTCGGTTAATTCTCATGGAAAGTTTCCAACTTGGAATATTTCCAAAATTCCCCAGCTTAACTTCCCATAGAATGGAAAGTTTCTGGAAATATTCCACCCTTTTGCAGCCCTAGTTAAGATACACACTGATATTCTACTCAGCTGAACACAGAGTACACACATTTTATTCTGTTTGTCTTTATTGTAGTACTTGCCATACGTTTATGAGTCCCCTTTAAAAGTACTGTAGTACTTGCCATACGTTTATGAGTCCCCTTTAAAAGTACTGTACTTAGTATCTGCACTTCACATCATGTTTTTACATTCATTAATTTAGTAAAGGCTTTTTCCAATGTAATGTACAAGTGAGGCAAGTTTGTGGTCAGAGAGCCGGATCAGCCAGCATCCAGTGGCTTAGCAGCTGGGCAGCAGCGCATTGATCAAAGGAACTAAGAGTGATATGATCATATGGGATTCAAACCCACAACCTACTGGACCGCACACCACCCCACTACTTGCAGTCTATACTCTGGGTTGTCCGTCATAACACATCTGTGCACAAAGTATACAAAAATCCCTGCACATGCGCTTTGAAATTCAAATGCTGAGCCAGTCCTTTATAAGACAGCATCATACGTTAAGATGGCTTAGAAGCTCACAGTCCTACCTGGTGGTGTGTCCCTCAGGGGAGGTGTAGCTGATGGAGGAGACCCCTGCCTGAACCGTGAGTTGGGAGCCATCGTTGAACTGCACCCAGACCTCCCCGCTAGTTAGCTGCAGAGCACCAACACAGAGGGGACCTTAACACGAATTCTGTCATCTCCAGGAAAATCAGACTATAGAAAAATGTGAAGCTCAGCACGAAAAGCCATCCTCTAAGTAAAAGTGGGCAGTACCTGTGAGGCCCAGCCAATGTTGGGCACAAACACAGACTTCAGGACATTCCCTGCGTTAGCTGACGGTGGAGACCGACTCTTTGCCAGGCTGGCGGAGGTGAAGTCTGAACCACTGTAGGACATCATCTAAAAATACAGGAAAGTGTCGAGATGTGAGACTGACCACAGAGAATAATGGCAGGCAGCTGTGGTGGACTGAGGTCTCACCGAGGGGGTGATGTGAGGCTGGCGGACGGGCTCCTCAGCAGGGTTGTGGGGAGGCTGCTTGGTCTGGGCCATCTGGCTTGTGGAGCTCGGGACGTCAGGGTGGATAGGCCTCCTGGAGGAACCACAGAATCCAGACAAAGAGGCTAAAGAATGACTCTGACGCATAACTGCCAATCTTACTATCAGCTGACACACATTTATATCTTAAGACAAAATAAAGAAAAATATCGCAGCAAATATCCATGTCATCAACTATGAACATACCATGTGTTCTAACATCTGATGTTACATTAGAGTGCTAGTGCTACCGGGAGGCACATTACCTGCCGACGACGATAGGGAAGAAGGGTGTGGACTTGCCGCTGCGCTGCTCCTCTGCGCCGACTGCAGCCTCCAAAGCCAGGCACATACGGTGCCCCTGGATAGGACGCAGAAGCTGTCAATCATCACAAGGCACTCGCATATAATGAGCCAAACTAATGCCTCCAATATTAAGACCCTCCCACCCAAAACCGGTACACATAAATATCGGAAGTAGAATATTTTTCTCTATCAGTTTCATATTGGGCTTCTACAGTGCTCTTCTTTGGGAAGCCATCTTGCCAGGGAGCTGAACCAAGATGGCCGATGGTGTGTGTGACGCTCGCGGTACCTGGTCAGACAGCTCCACGTAGGCTCTGCTCTCTGGGCTCAGGCCAGACAGCCCCACGTCCCCCTTCACCGTGAAGCATTTCCCCGTCTTTTCCACCACGCGGACCAGTTCTGCAGATCTATGTGTCTTTGCTCCTGAGGAGATTCAGCAGACCGTCAGCACACCCATCCTACCCAGACACGTGTTTTCAGCGGTGAGCCAGGGCTCTATCAGATCCACCATAATCACTAGCTAAGAGTTGAACCTCACTGTCAATATTCCCCATATGATCGTACACAACTCTGGAAAAAAATTAAGAGACCACTCAATGTTTTTTTTTTTTTTGATTTGCATTTTTAAACCTTGGTTTAATCCTGGTTCTGCTGACAGAAGGTTACACTGCAAGGCAGGCTGCTCCCAGGCTCAAAGTTTCTAAGACAGCATTACACAAGAACAATGTGAAGCAGGAGACACTGGGAACCAGCAGAAACCAGCCAGATAGAGAGAAGAAGAGACTTTCTAATGCACATCTAATGCAGAGATGACCATCAATTTACCCGGCAGTGCCTCATAAATCAGAGGATGACCTCAGGTGACCTTCAAAAAGAATGGGAAGCATTAAGTGCAGGTGTGCAGTGCACAGCTGGGACACCTGGAATCCCTTAAAGTAGCCCTTGTATGTATATTTTACAGACACATTCTCATAAACTGAGAAACAAGTGAAAGTAAAAATGTTGCTGTAGTCTCAATTTTTTTCCAGAGGTCTAAGTGCATTTCCCAGAATACTCAAGCTCTCTTCTGTCTGCAGGTTTCAAACGGTTCCTTTATGAAAGGCTGTTTCAAGCACTGAGGTCTGTGATCAGACCTCAAAATGGCTTTCTTTAATTGATTTAAGAAAATCATACACTGGCTCAAAAAACAAAACAAAAAAAAACCGCAGCCATGCTCACCGTCATAGAAGCAGACCTCCAGGTCGGCGCTGGGCGAGTTTTCCATCAGCATACACTTGGCATACTTTGTGTAAAGCGTGACCTTTGGCGTCTTCGATTTAACTAGCTGAACAAACTTACTGGCGTACTGATACTTCTTCCAGTATTTCTCTGCGAAGACAATTTTAAATGAAAAGTCATCAGTATATATACACTTACAATTTTGCCAAATCTAGCACTGAGACTTGCATATCAGATGGGACTGGTTCCTGACCCGTATCATTCCTTTTGCCCCCATGGAATCATTGACTTTTATAAATGCTTATGGGGATGTTCAGGGGTGTCTGCTTTGTGGGGGAAGAGTATTAGTGCTCTTACAGAAGTAAACAGGGAACCAACACCACTGGACTGCACATCATTTAAATGACGACTTCCACCTCTTCCTTATGGAAAAACAGGCAAGGCCTGACTGCAGATAAGAAGGTTTTTGTCCAGTGCTTGAAACCTCCTCATGATATTTCAAGCACATGGAACCATCCTGGAACCATCATCTGTGACAGTCAAGGATGCACAACCAAACACAACAGTGATGTGGACAAATTTGATAGGGGGCGGTATGTTAGCGCGATTAGCACTGTAGCCTCACACCAAAAACCCTCTAGGACCGGGGTTTGAGTCTCCGCTTTGGTTCCATGTGTGTGGAGTTACATGCTCTCCTCGTGTCATTGTGGGATTTCCTCTGTGTACTCCAGTTTCCCCCCAAAGTCCAAAAACAGGCTGAGGTTAACTGGAGTTACCAAATTACCCGTAGGTGTTTATGCGCGAGTGAATGGTGTGTGAGTGTGCCCTGCGATGGGTTGGTAGGCATTATCCTATTGGTCAGTTGAGGGGAGAGGGGTGTTTGGGTTATACTTTCAAAATGGAATCGGAAACTGGTTGTTCTGAATGTAACTTGTTCATGTTCCAATAAAAAAAAAAAAAATAGATAAAAATGTTGGATGCAATTTCTTTATGCATTGAGCAGACATCATACATGACATCAAGGCTTCCATCCTGTTTACCTGGCAGGTCCTCATAGCTGCAGATGAAAATATCTTCAGGTGGGGTAGGGGGACAGTCCAGGACGGGGGGACCTCGACCTTCAACCGGCTGGTAAATGGTCACCTAAGGACCAAAATCTCACTGTGAGGATATGAACTGAAAGCTCGCTGCAGCTCGAGTCTCCATGACCGTCACATGGAGGGCAGTAGGTCGGACACCCACCATAGAGCCATCGCAGGAGATTCGGAGCACCTCCTTCACCCTCTCCTGGGAGCCCTGGCCCTTCAGCAGCTCCATGCAAACCTCGCCTGTCTCCAGGATGCTCACCTGGATGGGAAAGAGGACTCCACATGTACCGATGCCACCGTCTCTGCATCTGATCACATTTTAAGAATGAGATTCATTTCTCAGATTGTCAAGGGATGCCTTGGCCCTTGTAGCGAGCCGACAATGAACACTAAATGTTATATCCTATATTAGAACAAATATTAAATATGGAGCACAATAAGAAGAGTATTGCACTAACAACGCAAAGGTCATGGGTTCAAATCCCAGGGAGAACGTAAATTGTATAATAATCCATCCATCCATTTTCCAAACCATTTATCCTTACTGGGTCGCACCTTACTGCGGGGGGTCCGGAGCCTATCCCGGAAGCAATGGGCACGAGGCAGGGAACAACCCAGGATGGAGGGCCAGCCCATCG
>JAODJX010000053.1:5925359-5953453 GCA_026776945.1 Isichthys henryi | reverse complement strand
CTATTAGTTTAGTTCTCCCCAAGCGAGCTTGATGGGCCGAATGGCCTCCTCTCGTTTGTATAGTTCTTATGTTCTTAGAACGAAAGCACTGAATGATAAAGGGAACGAGCGCCATCTATAAACAAACACGACGCCATCACGGTGGCCCACCTCCTCTTTGCTACGCAGGTCCTCCTCTGTCCTGGACACCTGCTCCTCCAGCTTTGCGATCTGTAGCTGTAGCTTCCTGCCCTTCGCCTGCTCCTCATCCAGCTGGGTCTGGAAGGAGCCGGCTTGCTCCTGCAAAAGCCCGTCGGTCAAAGGATGACCTCTGAGACCCCGACTCCGACACCGTGGCCCGGTCCTAGTAACCGGATTACCTGGGCCAGCCGCAGCTCCTCTGTCAGGGTCTCACAGGCGACCTCGTTCATGTCTGGGGGCGGGGGCTCACTGCGAATGTCCTCCACGTCTTCGTCACCGTTGCAGTGCTCGGGGCTGGACAGGGGCACCAGGCGAGAGCGCAGGTTGTAGGTCTTGGTGGGTGTGGTCAAGCTCTGTGTCAGGAACAGGAAATGCCGCTTTAGCCCTTAAGCATGGGGCCAATCAGACGTTCCAGGTGCAAGACCCTCCCTTGCCCCACTGACGGGTATGACGCTGCTAAATGTCACCTTGATGGTCTCAACATGCAGCTTGTTCAGCTGGGAAACCTCCAGGTTTTTGTGGGCTTTCGTGGCCACCAGGATGTTCTCCAGGTGGTTGTTGGATTTCTCCAGGTACCTCTTCTCAGACTTTAGCTCTGACAACTGCTTTCTGAACATGGGAACAGAGATGACATGAAGTCACCTGGCTGCATACCTGACACCATGCAGTGGCAGCATATTCTTCTGCACAACCTACTGCATGTGTGGGTGACAAAATGCCCTTACTTGGTGACCTCCTTGTACTCCTCCAGAGCCTGGACCGTGGCAGTCAGCTCTGCCTGCTTCTGAACCAGCTGGGACTTCAGCCGCTCCACAGAAGCTGCAGAGATGCTGTCCAAGCTGACAGAGGTAGAGTGGCTTTGTGGGCCTGCAGAACAGGACAGGGTTGTGATCAGTGGCTTTTCAACCAACCAACAAATGAACTAACCAATGAATCAACCAAAGAACGAACGAACAGAACGAACACAACCAACCAACACAACACAACCAAGAACAAACCAAACAATATGAACGAACGAACCAACCAACCAACCAACACAACACAACCAAGAACAAACCAAACAACAATATGAACGAACCAACCAACCAACCAACCAACCAACCGAGTAAACGAACCAAACAACCAACAAATAAGTGAATGAACCAAACCGAAACAACCACCTGAACCAACCAACAGATGACCTAAGTAGACTTTTCCTATGTGTCCCAGAGTAACTATGTAGCTAATTTATGTAGCCACACAAAGATAGTACTACTTCTTCACCTCCTGGGGTTTTCTCTGCCTCTAGACAGCTCTGCAGCAGCACCTCCAGCTCAGCTGTGGTCTGAGTGTTGGCCACCGCAGTCTCCCGGACCGACTCCAGAGCCCGTAGCTGTTGGTTCTCTTCCCTAAGGCTGAAATTCTCTGCAGCATACCGGATCATGCGAGGATGATGCTCCACCTGAGGAACCAGTCAAGACGATTGTGGAACTGATCATACCGCTACGTCACAACGACCAGACCTTTCACACAAACTTCTATACCTGATCCTTGAGTATCTTGATCTCCTGCCGAAGCTGATTCACCAGGTTTTGGGTCTCCTCGTCAGCAAGCCTGCTCTGGCCTCCCTTCAGCAGCTTCTCCAGCCGCGAGATGTGCTCCTCCCGGAACTTGAGGATCATGCGATTGGAGTGGATGAACTTCTCCTTCTTGGCCCAGGCCTCTTCCAGCTGTGCAAGCTTCTGAAGCAGAGACTGAATGAAGGATAATTGTTAGCAACCCCCGAACACTTACAAATCAAACATACCAAGCACACATACCACACTGTCCAAGCCTCATGCTACCACCACATAATCGTACATTAGTACCAATGCACAGCGATTTACACAATCCAAAGCATTTAGCATCTTGTGTTCTGAGTCCCAGCTATACACACACCCCAGTAACCATTAACCCATATGTATAGCCATAGAAAAGCATAATCTGACATTTTTGCCCTGGAATGTCAATAATTATGGTCACTGCCACGCTTAGTTAAGTTCGATTCCCTCAGGCCGTTGGTCTGTTGCCCGTTACCCATATCAATCTCTGGCAAGCGATCCGACCACAGGTACGGAGAAGAGGGTGCTGCTGTACCTTCTTCACTTCTTCTGTCCTCCTCCAGAGTAGCATGGCCTCTGTGAAGTGTCTCTGGTAAGACGTCTGCGAGCTGCCCTCAGCTGGCAGCACTGCGGAGAGATAGTGCAGAATCACAAGCCATTTCCACACTAAACCAGAACCAGTTTGCTTTCCGTTTTAAATCAACCAGGTGCCTTTGCACCGACAGACTATCATGGACCTTCAGTGGCATGACAGCACCTCACAATCTAGGTTCGATAACCATTCCACACAGCACGGTGTGAAGCTGGGCGGAGAGGAGCTCCTACCGGCCGGCAACTGGGGGCCTCCAGGGGCCAGATCTTTCCCACTGTCCTCCACCCTGATCCCAGTCGCTAGAGCCTGCGCCAGCTGCTCCTTCAGCTTCTTCAGCTCGGCCTGCAGCTGCTTCACGTTGCCCTGTGTGTCCTCATTGATCATGGCCTACGTGACACAGGGATGGGCATCACAGTCACAAAACAGTACTAGTCACTACTGGGGCCCGCTTGGACCGACACCCACCTTGTTCTTGATGAGCTTGGCTCTCTGTGCAAACTGGAGGGTGGACAGCGTCTCCCCAAAGCACTTGGAGCCAGGATGCACGTTGGCTATAATGTAAGTCTTGGCGTTACCACCCAGAGAGTCCTGCCAGAAAGAATGAGGACGGACTGTGATGTGTATTTACAGGAGGGGCGGCTTAGGTATTTTTGTCTATCAAGCTCTCTGCAGACACATCAGCCTGTTTGCTTGGATATTCTAGCACTCTCCACAAGTCTGTCTAAAGAAAAACAGGCTTACCACCTAGCATCTCAGAAAATGTGCCCAAAAAGACTTTTGGCTGGGACTTTCTTTGCTGTTACCATTCATTAATAATCATTAATTGCACCTAAGAAGTAAATGTACGTAGAGCTCCATGCAAACATCTTAGACAGCCAAAGAAAATGTTTAAATGATGCTATCATGCCTGTCAAAGAGTGTCAGTTTTGTCATTTCAAAACCTCTGCTAAAATCACCCCAGTATTTCCAGCAACCATACAATAGTCCTATGTATTTCTGACTCGACCACTAGTACACCAAGCTAATCAGTATCTCATTGACTTATTTTTTTTAACTAATTGAATTAAGTGAGCTGGTGGTGAAATTTAATAAACAGATGGAATGGCTGAGGTGCCCCTGAGGAGAGGTTTGGGACCAGAAGTCTTCATCTAGCCATCAGTTATTCTTCTGTTCTCCAAAAAGTTTTCTAGTTTTTATTGTTACTCTAACCTTCTGATCTTAAATTGTGGTTTTTGTTCTTAGGAAACGTGCACTTACTACCCAGATAAACAGCTTGAAACGTTTCTATTGCCTGCCTAAGACTTCTGCACAGTAGAGGCCCCCCTGACCAGCACCGCAGTCAGCCCAGCCTCCTCACCCGAAGCAGGAAGGTGAGTTTGGAATCCCTGTAACAGATGTGTCGACTTTTGCCGTTGGACACGTCCACCAGAGCCATTATTACCTGGCCCAGGCACATCAGGGAACGATTTATGCTGCTGGCTTCCTGTAGACGGGGGGAGAGAATTGTCACCATAACAACTAAACTGTCCAAAGTCACCCCCCCACTCACCTTAAGTTACAGGACCAATGGCGCCAAAAACAGAGGACACTCCCGCTATAAGCAATCCAAGGCATTAGCGGCTAAACAAGGAGTTCACCTTCAACCGGGACCCCTCTGTGTGAGTGTCCTTCTGCCTCTCGGAGCCGGCCAGGTCCACCAGGTTCAGCTGGGATGTGCGAATGTTCACCACCTCATTCACAGTCTCCTTGGATTCCAGCGTCATGGTGAAGACCGCGTGGGACCGCGACGACTCCCGGTTCATGGAGGTGGAAGCCACTCGTCGGTTCCGCCAGCCCATGGAGAGCACCTTGAGGAGGCAGAGAGCCCGCTAGTGGGGTGCCTAATACAGCATCACCGTGTGATATTCCATGGAGAGCACCTTGAGGAGGCAGACAGCCCGCTAGTGAGGTGCTGAATACAGCATCACCGCGTGATATTCCATGACACCAAGTCACAGATCAAGCCCAGAATGTACTGCATGTGTCCATATTCCTTTACAGGCCATGTACGGTCAAGTGCGCACGTTCTTGTAAATATCTGCCAACGTGCACAGAGGGCCACAGTCCGCTCGCTCATGCATGGAGCAGCCATACTCCAGCAGAGGGGTGATGGTTTATTGGTCTGGATGAATTCTCTTTGCTCAGCATTTGCATGATTTCTTTCCACGAATTCCACACCAAAACACGTCTTAGTGCTCCTTCAATATATAGGCGGACACCTCCACGCCTCCACACACGCCTGCTTATCGAAAGCAGCCCTAATTACAAGTACTCTTCTTTTACCATTTGACTGATATAAGCTCTGTGAGCCTACTAGAAACGTCCAATCACACACTCTCAATTCCTCCTACCTACACAATCAACATGCAACAATGTGCAAAAAGTCCGCTAGACCGTAAATCTGGGCTGCATGCACACAGTCACTCCCAATGACAAGATCTGTCATGTGCACTGTGCATAGACCGTGATGGCACGAGGAGAAGTGAAGCAGATAATTAGCATCACAGCAAGCTTCTGTAAGACAAGAATCGGCTTGCTATTGTCTTCTAAACAAATTTGTATGAATGTGCGCATGTGTCATTTTGCTAACTGATGCAAAATGTCTGACAGCTGCCCTCAGCCTAAATTAGAGAGAGATAAAGACTAAATCACATTAAGTAGCAAGTTGAGGTAGCTTCTACAGACACTCCTCACTTAACGACCGAGTTCCAGTCCCACAAGCTGCTTGTTAAGCGAATTGGTCGCCAATTGCTGGAATTTAAGCATCTTTAGATATTGTAGCAGATAATCATTTCTATTTTCATTGACATCTTTTACTACAGAATGCAAATTAGACAAAACATGCAGTGATAGAGATTGCGAATATTAATGTAGTGAATACGAGAGACTGAGAAAGGGCGATGTGAGAGGAGGCGCCTGACGCAGAGACGTCGCGTTGCTGCCTCCGCGACCGAAGTTCTCATACAGACTGGTCGGAGAGCTAGTCATAAGTCCAGGCGGTCAGTAAACAGGCAGGTCATTAAGTGAGGAACGTCTGTATTGCAACAGACTACTTTCAGCAGCTTAAACAAGGAACAAACTGATAGTAATTAAATGGTAAAATGGAGGGACGGGTGTCACCTGGTACGCGTCCACAGCCGAGGTGACGATCTTCTCCACGGCACCCTCCACGAACACGCCCTTCTTGATGTTCTCACGCAGAAAGAGGCTGGGCGAGGCGCTGTCCAGAAGGTCATATATCTGC
This sequence comes from Isichthys henryi, assembly GCA_026776945.1. Taxonomy (NCBI): domain Eukaryota; kingdom Metazoa; phylum Chordata; class Actinopteri; order Osteoglossiformes; family Mormyridae; genus Isichthys; species Isichthys henryi. Next base: position 5,947,818 of record JAODJX010000053.1, on the reverse strand, counting down.
TCGTTGTAGATCTCGATGAAGGAGCACTTGCAAAGGAAGCTCTTGGAGCTTCCAGACTGCAAAATGAAGGCGTCTAAATCATATAAGCAGTTCACACACAGACAAAATATACCATGAAAAGTGCAGTCAGAAGTAAAATATGAAGAACATCATTTAAAAGAAAGAAAACTACAGTTCCCTGTTATTACTGAGCTGATGATTTGGATCAATATTTCTCAGCCCAGTCCTCAGGGACCCCCCAGACAGTCCACAGTTTGCTCTGTCCCATCATCCAACACATCTGCACCAGGTTTTTGGTGTTCTTCATTGTTTGGTTCACGTGTGCTGAGAGGGAGCAAAAATGTGGATTGTCTGCAAGGTCCCCGAGGACTGGACTGAGAAACATTGACTGAGATTAAATGACACCAGAGCGCATCGAGTGAACGGGCGGCTCACGCGTTCCACCTCCCGGCTGATGAGGAAAAAGAGACACTCAAAGCTTCTAGGTATGACGCCCCGCAAGTCGTCACTGAAGCTGTTGGAATCAGAGGGACCTGAAAAATGCAAAAAACAAGAAAACAAGCACCAATGAAAATGGAGTTCTCGGGCTGCAGCCAATCAAAGGACTGCAGTCCCTAATCAGCAAATCAGGGAAGCAGAATTGGAGCAAATCCATTTTCCGTCACAATAACCATGGTCTTTTAAAATGCTTTAAGTGTGAGTGCGGCCGTACCCAGCATTGTGAAAGTTTTCCCAGAGCCAGTCTGACCACTGTATATATATAAAAAAAATAAATAATAAAAAACAGATTAGGTGAGAAATGGGATAACAAGATAAACGATGCTTCCCAATCCGGTCCTCAGGAACCCACAGAGTCGATGTTTTTGCTCCTTCCGGGGTAGGGAGCAAAAATGTGTTCCATCTGGGGGTCCCCAAGGGCTGGGTTGGGAAACCCTGAGATAGAATAATTAAATGCCACAATATAAAATATAGAATATAAAAACTGCTGTTTCATATGTACTTACTAAGCAAAGACAGTGCCGTTGTATCCATTCACACAGGATTCCACAATGTTTCTGGCCACACTGGCAAACACAGCCTCCTTCAGAATAATAGTACAAGGACGCTTCAGTGCATATTTATTTATAACCGATAAAATTCAGGTTTACTGTACAATTCCAATATTTCCTTCAAAGAAAGAGAAATTCACATGCAGCGTTTCTCAAGAAATGAGGCTTGAAATGGAATATTAAGTGTTTTACAGTAATATAAAGTTTACGGACATACATATACAGCCTTAACAGCTTTTGTGCCGAGTTTGGGAGAAGCAAACAGTTAACCAGCAATGTGAGGGGATATTTATTGTCGAAACCGCGCACGCTGACTCAGGCAGAAGCTCTCAGACTCGCCCCCCACATTCGGACCTGCGTGACGTCCACGTCGGCCACGTGGTCGTAGGTGAACGTGCGCGGCTCCGGCTTGGCGTGCAGGCGGATGGTGTTGGCCGACGTGACGGTCAGGCACATACTCTGGTCGCCGTCCGTCATCAGCCCGGTGCCCTGGGTGAGCGGCCGCACACGGACAAACACTTTGATGGAGTCGCCATCGCCGCTGCTGTCGAGACAGGAAAACAAGACGTGCATGCTTTCAATTAAAAAGCCAAAAGGTTTGAAATGCCACAGTGCAATTTTCTCATAAACAAACACCATGTCGCACTGGAGCTAGGGCTGAACGATTCGGAATAAAATGTCTAGTCGTGATTTTTTTGACAGGTGACGGGAGTACAATTTGGTTTGCGACATAATTTTTTAGAAGTCAAGCTTCATTTCAATATTCAGTGTTATAGATTTACAACATATGACGCCACATTTACCGGTCTACATTCTAACGCAAGGAAGAGAAACTAAATTGTTTCAAACATGTATTTATTACTCTTTTAAATTAGCGAAGACAATCAAACACAAATATCATAAAAGCCGTGACTTACTTTAAAATTAAGCAATATAGATTTTTTTTAAAAAAAATCCGTTAAAAACAATAGCGATCTTGCAGCTAAGGCTCTCCAAGCTGACACACTGACAGGCATAGCGTAGTTTTACACCAACGTGAAGATCACATAAACAGTTTTCTTTTACTGCCAAAGACCTTTGCACAGTATTACACACACATTAATGCATATATACATCCTCAGAAAACCACGCGTACACGTTTCTAAACATACAACTTAGAATAACACAATAATGTATTCTCTAAAATTTACCCAAAAATTGACTCAGATGGAAAAATTAAAGGACTGGTAACATTTTGATTAGTCTAATTTTGGGACGATGAACGATTCTGTCGATTCCCGTGCGGTCAGCTCTAGCTAGTTAACTGCCTTATTACTAACCAGCTAACCTTACCTGACAGCTGTCTGTTGTGGAGGCTCCCCGGAGTCTGTTAAGTGGAAAAGCAAACACCTTCTTAAACCTACTACCCCCAGACATACATCTGCTTCACAATTTCGCGGTTATTCACACATTTAAAAACGACTTTCTTCCATATTACGACCATAATCAAATTAACAAACCATCATGAAAGATGTTTCACAGGTATCCCCATATCGGATATGTAAACATATAAGTACATTAAATGCCGCCAGCTCTCCTGCGTTAATTCATCCACACACACTTTAAATCGCATTACAGGGACTGACTTACCTCTCCCCTTCGTACTCATAGCGGATAATAATATTACAAGTTACCTGCAGTCGAGCTAAATCATACTAAGTAAACAAGCAGTATAAACCAAAATGGCACAGTTTCGAAATTGGCGCGCAGATGCGACTTCCGGTGCTGCAGCTTCCGGCGCCGGAAGGTGGCGCTCTAGCTCCCACACTCCTCGATGACGAGTTGCGGAAGTAGATGGAGCCTGGTAACTGAAAGTGGAAGTGGAAAGGTTCGAAGAAAAGTAAGAAAGGGGTAGGAATATTATAAATCAGCTTTGTAACACGCCTGCCGAAATAAAGTAGATACATCGATTAACGTCTTTGGTGATTATAAATGCTGTTTTTGGAAATAAGGTTCGCAGAATAAGCAGAGTGGGGGATGGGTAAATACTTTGACAGGCTGCTGTTGATATCCTGTTCCAATCCGAGCTGAATCCAGGCGAAACGTAACTGGATCCTTTTTTATCGTAGATTATGGATCTAGTTGTGTCTGAGAGAAATGCACACCATTACCTGTCTGCCGGATTGTTTGCTCTGGTTAATGTGTAAAATTGTGCTTGTCGGAACACGACAAGAAGTCGCAGAACGTCTTAAGTAGGCCTGTATGTTTTTATATATTCTCATTTCTACATACCTAAATAATATCAGTATTAACATTTGTACTTGGGGAAAATATCTTTCTTAGATATTAAGATGTTGGACATTTCCAGAATTTCGTCCAACTTGTGAGAAGGTAGCTCTGAATGGGTTTTCTTAACAGCCGTAATGATGTAGTGCATCCTAAGGGTAACATTGAGAGGTGAGGGAGCTCTGTGCAGGGGAATCTGGGATAGAACATGTGAGCGCAGCCTTACACAGTCTTTTGAATTTCAGCCCAAAATTCTTTCAGTCATTGACCTGCAAACCTGCTGTTGAACATAAATAAAATCAAATAAATCTACATTGAAACTTAATTTCTCTGCAGTAGAACAGACAGATCAGATGGAAAGTTCTGATTCAGTGTCTGGAAGTCAGGCTGATCAGAGCCAACAGATGGATCCACAGTCTCAGGAAGCCGCAGAGGTACCTTCATCCAGCTCTGAGACCCTCGACATGTCGGAAGAGCCTCAGGCTGCGGCCATCGAAGGGGCCAGTTCTGCTCCTGAAAAGTGAGCTCTGATGTTTCGAATTAAATATGATTTATGACGAGCTTTGTTTCATCTTAACACATTGGATCATAAGAAATTGAATTAAAGAATTTAGCTATTCGGTAACATAATGTTGTTACATACTATACAGTTTTACAAAACTTCACTAATGTAGTCGTATCACATTTTTTTTTTCTCAGTCATATATACATAGACATGTATTGTACCATGATGAATAATTAATTATTACTGTGTGCATTTGGCATCATCCAAAAGGACAAAATTCATACTGTACCGGGCTGTTACCTCAGATTAACTGCAGGATAATGTCAGAGCTTGTAATAATCTCTAACTGACATGTGCAGTGATGGTTCAGTATGACATATGGTTCTTCGTGTTATTCACAGTGATGACCAGCAAGAGCAGGCAACGGCCAGCGGTCTTTCTGGAGAGATGGATCTGTCCTCCTTGTTTCAGGTATGATATCTTGGGCTTCTCCTGTTCATCTTGTAGGTGAAGAATGCGTATGCTGATGTATTTGCACTCTGATCACTTACTCATTGTAAACCAATACTTCTGCACTCATCCACATATAGCTGCACACTCCACCCCTCACCAAGTACCATTTCCATTTTTATTTATTTAGAAGAAGCCTTCGTCAAAAGCAACACACGAGTGAGGCAGATAGTACGTTACAACCATATAGCCGTCAACTAGGCTGAGCAATGACCAGTAAAAACGCAAGTTGACATTAGTGCAAGAAGCCAAAACACTGGTCCTGAAGTTTTGACAGGTGGCTGGTATCTGAGGTGCTGTACGAAGCACACAGCCACCTGTCTCTGTCATCAATGATCATTTGTCACTCACTTCTTACAGAAACTGGAGGATAGCGCAATGAGTCTCCTGAGGAACGGGTTGCAAAAGTCTAAGCAGTATCTTAGTGATGATTGCCCAGCATCCCCCGAGTCTCCAGAGGAGGATGACAGCAGTTTGGAGGATGAGGACCAGTTGCAGGAGAGCTCTGCCAGAGAAGGGATTCAGCTAATTACAATGCACATTCTGAGGAGCATGAATCAGAAAGACCTTGCCGATAGACTGGAGAAAAGTAAGTGGTTTGTACTACTCATTGTTAGGTGTTCAATAGTTGCAAGTTGCCACTTTATTTCAGTACTTGGCAGATAAAAACCATAATCTGGATAGAATATAAACCATATAAATATTATTGTTTTGTAGATAACTATTGCTAGATGAGCAGCAGAAATAGTGTTTAGTGCAGGGCTCTTCAAATCTGGCCCTCCATTCCAAATCCAGGCCTTGTTTGCAGTTCTCCCAGGTAGTTAGTTTAATAATTACTGATTCTGATTGGACACCGAGGCTTCACACCGAGGCTCACAGGTAGGCTGGAAAATCAGCAGGGCTCAGTCCTCAAGGACCGTGATTTGAATAGACCTGGACTAGGGGCTTGCATCAGATCATCGTGTGACTCACTAACTAATGCGCCTACAGAAAAAACTTAATTTTATTCATCTTTATAATGATGTTCATGAGTCTGTTACTTGTTGTTGAGGTCTAGTTAGCACAATAGTAATTCGGTTAGCCTCGAAGAGCCTTTTTATAAAGCTTAATGCATTGTTAGAATTTACCAAGTAATGCAAGTGTTAGTTTTCAGAACACTGATGTAATTTTATCTTCTCAATTTACCAGATGAACTGCAGGTGGCATGTCAACGAAAACTTAGACGCAATCTGAAGAGAAAGTTTGAATGTATATCTGAAGCAAAACCAAAATATGGAAATCCAACACCTTTAAACAAAATTTACACGGAGCTCTACCTAACTGAGGGTGGGAAAGAGGAACTCAGCAATGAGCAGGACAGAATAAGGCAGGATTCACAAGAGAGTGAGATTAAATGCAAGGACATTTTTAAACCTTTACCACAGCATGTCTCGCGTATCAGAACCGTACTGACAAAAGGAGTTTCTGGTGTCGGAAAAACATCCTCTGTGCAAAAGTTTATTCTTGACTGGGCTGAAAAGAAAGAAAATCAAGATATTCATCTCATATTTGACCTTCCATTCCGAGAACTGAACTTGATAAATGACAAGGAATGGAGTTTGATAGACCTTCTTCAGTATTTCTTTCCAGAAATCAAAGTATTTGGATCTGTTGATCTTAGCAGTTACAAAGTGCTGTTCATCTTTGATGGCCTGGATGAGTGTCACCTTCCATTGGATTTCCATAACAATAGAAATTGGTTTGATTTATCAGAACCAACATCATTGGATGTGCTGTTCACCAACGTCATTAAGGGGAATTTGCTTCCCTCTGCTCTCATCTGGATAACCTCCCGGCCGGCAGTAGCCAATCACGTCCCTCCTGAGTTTGTCCATCGGGTGACGGAGATACAAGGGTTCACTGATCCTCAGAAGGAAGAGTACTTCACAAGAAGTTTTGGTGATCACAGAGTGGCCAGCAGAGTCATCACACAGATGAAATCTCTCAGGAGGATCTACAGTATGTGCCACCTACCAGCTTTCTGTTGGGTTTCAGCTACTGTCCTTGAGAGGCTGCTTAGTGAAGCAGATAAGGGTGAGATCCCTAGAACCCTAACTCAGATGTACACACAGTTTTTGATTTTTCAGACATCTGTAAGAAATCAGTCGTATTCCACAGAACAGTTGAGGAGACCAGTCTCATTTTTTGAACCAGACAAAGAGTTTGTTTTGAAACTGGGGAATCTAGCTTTCCATCACCTCCAGAAAGGCAATGTAATATTTCATGAGGAGCACCTGAGAGAGTTTGGTATTGATTTCAGTGAGGTTTCAGCATTTCCTGGAGTTTGCAAAGAAATCTTTAAAGAGGAGTTCGGGCTGTATCATGAAAAGGTATATAGCTTTGTTCACTGGAGTATTCAAGAGTACCTCGCCGCTCTGTATGTGTTTCTGTCAAACGGAAACAAAAAGCCCATCTTTAGTGGGATGACGTCAGTGGATGCAGAAAACACAATGTCTCAGTTGATGAAGAATGCAGTGGATGAGTGTTTACAGAATAAAAAAGGACACTTGGACCTGTTCCTCCGCTTTCTGCTTGGTCTTTCAATGGACTATAGTCAGACTGTCCCGCAAGGCTTGTTGACACACATGAGATGTTCAGATAACATGGAGGAAACAGTCCAATACATTAAGAAGAAGATCAGGGAGAATCTCTGTCCGGAGAGGACTATCAATCTGTTCCATTGTCTGATTGAAATGAATGATAGTTCTCTGGTGGAGGAGGTCCAGACCTCCTTGATGTCAGGAAGACTTTCTGCACAACACCTTTCACCCACACATTGGTCAGCTCTGGTTTACTTGCTGCTGATGTCAGAAGAGACGCCAGATGTGTTTGACTTGAAGAAATACATAATGTCAGATGAAGGCCTTTTAAGGCTGCTTCCGGTCCTCGAGCCTTCCAGAATAGCCCTGTGAGTACTGATCCGTACATGTTACATAAAACAAAAAGAAATGTGTGCATAGGTATTGGCTAGTGATGGCCAAATGAATGAACCATTTGCTGTTCTTTTTGACACCACTAGATGGTGCTCTCTGTTCTTAAAACAAAGCTCAAAGCATGCCCCAAAGTAAACCCAGAGCACCATTTAGTGAATTCAGAAAATAGAATAAATGGTTCATGAAGCCTCATTTGGCCATCACCAGTGTTCTAAATTTATTCAGTTGTTGTCTGGGAGAAATTAAAGACACAAAAATAAAAGAGAATAAAAATTGAGCCACTATAGGCAGCACAATATATCGTTTCAGCATCGTCTTTATGATGTGTGTTTACGCAAAAATCTCATCGTATTTGTCAGCACTGCTTTGTCTTTGACACAACTCACTCCAATTCATTTGACACAGTATTGGTAGATGAATGTTATATTTGTCTGTCCTTTATTTTGTGTAATTTCATCTCCTTTTTCTATTATAAATATTGCATTATTACTCTCGGAAATTTCACATATCACAATGTGATATAGTGCAATGCCACAGTTGACTATTTGATTGAGCCAAAACCCAACCAGATAATGACAATCGTTATTTTGAAAGCAAAGGTGCAAGTGGAATGGATATATTTTAACATGATCCTCTCTTCAGGCTTAGTGGTTGTAACCTCACTGTGGACAGCTGTACGGCGCTGGCCTCGGTCATTAGCTCGAGCTCTACGAGGCTGAGAGAGTTAGATCTTCGGTACAATGACCTGCAGGATTCGGGAGTGAAGCTTCTCTCGACTGGTCTGCAAAATCCTCTATGCCGTCTGGAGAATCTGAGGTGAAGCTTTTAATGAAAATCAACTCTATAGAGAACATTGACACCGTCTCCCGTATAAGAAGTTATTTACTTTCACGGTTAAGGACAAAATATGAAAGCATCGATAGACTATTAAAGAGAATTTTAAATGGCTAACACTATTCTATAAGTTTTATATAATCACTACTTTTCTGATACAGTGCAAATAGTAGCTGTGTTTTTCACTTGACCAATTGAGAGTTTTTCTCTGCCGCCCTGCAGGCTGGCAGGCTGTAAAATCACAGACAAAGGCTGCACCGCTCTGACTTCAGCTCTGCGTTCGAACCCCTCAAGCCTGAGGGAGCTGGATCTGAACAACAACTACCCTGGGGATTTAGGAGTGCGACTGCTTGCTGCTGTACTGGAGGATCCGATGTGCAAACTGCAGAAGCTCTGGTGAGGAGAAAAGGCCAGTGTATCTCATCAAAGTCTGGATTCCGTATTACGATGTTTGCTACTGGCTGACTTTAAGCTGTTTTATGTACGGTTTCGAAATTAAACGTCACGGCAATGATACTGTTTTATTGTACCGATTAGGGATATTAAGAGAAGTACGTGAAGAGAGAAAACATCACCTATGGAAACATCTCTGTGGTTGTGCTCTGGGTAGCCTGGGATACACTGATAATTGATGCATCTGCCATAGATCCTTTGAAAGCCTTGTATGCAAACAACCTTTAGATTATAATGGTCTAAGTGTGTAAGATCTAAGTATTTAAGGTCAAAGGTGAGAGTAGCGGCACTGAGTAGACGGGCAACTCAGTCTCTGAGCAGCTTCTGCCCCCAGACAATAACCATAATCCTAAATATCCACACGTAGTCACCCGCTGTACCATATGCCCTTATTGACTCATTTATTTACACTCGCCCCAAAATGTGTCAGCCTCACATCTTGTCTCACCCTTATTTATATACAGCTTCTCCCCAAACCCTGTCGTAAGGTGAAAATGCATTTTAATGCGGTACACCTAAGCTAACAAACATAGCCTAGCCAATAGCCCACCTTAAACATGCTTATAACACTTACAGTGGCCTACAGTTGGGCAAAAGCATTGACACAAAGCCTATTTCATAATAAAATGTGGAATATCTCATGAAATTTATTGAATGATATACTGAAAATGAAAAATATTTACCCATCGTAAAGTCGAAATATTGTAACCTAGGGAGTGTCTGTACATGTTTGTTTATTTTTAAATGGCATGATTTCTTATTTTCTCAGTTTTCATCTTTCGGTGTATTTTGACTACACGGCATGTTTAAGTCGTGTACTCGTTCTACCAAAAAAACAGATTCCTTGTACTTTTTATATATATATATATATGCCGAATAAAAGGGTTCTATTGATGTCTGCAGAGCCTTCAAAATTTCTGTTTATTCGAAGCGGGTAAATGTATTCTTTCAACTTAATTTGGTGGATTTGAGTCCAGAGGCGAGAGTAATGAAATTGTATAAATCAGTGTAGCACCTTATAATGAAAAACGTACTGAAATGACTTCATGACGGAGAAGTTGCGTAGAGTGAGGTGAGCGATAACTTTCTATCAATGTTGCTGCAGGCTTTCAGGCTGTGGGATCAGAGAGGGAGGCTGTGCTTCCCTGACAGCAGCTCTGAGTTTAAACCCCTCACACCTGAGAGAGCTGGACATAAGTTATAACCCTCTAGGCTGTTCAGGAGTGAGACTTCTCTCTGCCGTACTGGAGAAACCTGACTGCAAGTTGGAGAAGCTCAGGTAAGGGTCATGCCAGGCACTGCCGCAGTCACGTACCGACATGCACCGCAAAACATTTAGGTTCGGCTCATTTTCTCTGCTTTCCAGAGGGATGCTGATATTTTTTGGACTCATTAGTATAGTTTCCATTTCAGGATCCATGAATATGAAACTGGCTTCTTCTTAGAGTTCATTGACATATACAGGTTTTAGTGATTACGGTTATTTTAATATTTAATGGTTTGGTTGTTTTAGGAGAGTCATGCCTGTGAGTCTTACCCTCTGTTTGATCTGTCATGTAACATTGTTCCACACTCCTCTCTAGAATAAACTTTTTAAAAAATGACATTAGGATGTAATGTCCATAGAATCTGGAGCTGGGAGCGGTAAGCAGAGTCTCTCATTATGTTGTCAGATTGTCATTGTGTGGAGTGGCAGAGGGAGGCTGTACTTCACTGGCTTCCGCACTTCGCTCGAACCCGTCACACCTGGAGGAGCTGGATCTGAGCACCAATCGCCCTGGAGACTCAGCAGTGAAGCTGTTCTCTGCTTTGCTGGAAGATCCCGACTGTAGACTGGAGAAACTAAAGTGAGTTTTTAGCATAGCAATTTAGGAAAACCGTTAGATGTAATTTCTATCAATGTTCTCTGAAAAAACATTCGGTTCCAAAATTCAAAATTTAAGCACCGTTATCTGGTATAAACTTTTTATATTGTTGAAAGAAAGAATGAAAGAATGCTTGAAAGTTACATTTATATAGCGCTTTTCAAGACACCCATAGTGCTTTACAGAACCAATGGGGAGCCACCTCACCCCCTACCACTGTGTAGCCCCCACCTGGATGATGCGACGGCCAGTATTCTCACCACATAGCAGCTAAGGTGGTGAAGGGGCAGGAGGGAATTTACCAGTTAGATACAGGGGATGATTGGGAGACTAGAAATGATTCCACAGTGGGCAGTTTTGGCAGGTTTGTTCTTTTGAAAGATGACCTGAGTCCCATTGTTTACCTGCATATATGAATATCCATGTTATCTCTCTATTTCTTAACAATAAAAAAAGCAACTTGCATTTTAAAATGCATTTCTGTCTTTTTCTACTCCATCAGGATCTTCCCTCGGCTTGATAGTTCGGCAGGTGCTCAGCCCGCATCAGCTCTGTGAAAGATCTCAGTCGACCGTTTTCACTATTAGGTATGTTTCACTTCAGCTCGTGTCAACACATCCAGCACAGTGTCACACACTGCTCTGTGACCTGAATACGAGCCCTATGACCTGTACACCTCTGTCAGCCCTAGCCTGCTGTATGATCCCTACCCAACTCTATAACTACCCACTGCTTTGAGCTCTGCACCGCTTCACCACCTGTATACCTCTCTGAACTTTAAACTCTTCCACACCCATACATCTGTAGGGAGGTTCTACACTGTTTTTTTTTTTTCCTCAGTCCATTAAAGTTCCACAGTATTCCATTATAACTGTGATATAATGTAATATACTTTTTATGGAATTCTGAAGTGCTGTTTGATTTCTTTATCCTAGTTTGGCGCCTCTGTCAGGAGGAGGAGTGTGATGTCATTGCATTGTGGCACACGGTACACACCTGCAAGCTAGATGAGATCATTTCAGAAAGGACAGGGCGACTGAAGATTTTATATAAATCCTGTTCGACCCAAGGATTGCTGTTCTGGAGTGCCTCAACTGTTCTGCCAGAGAAGATGGGACTTTTCAGGTTAAATGAACAGGAACACACATTCTACCAAATTAGGTTTGGGGTTTTTAGAAAGCGTGTAACACAATATATGCTTACGCTTTATGGGCTGGCCGCATGTTATCCCGGACTTCAAGATGAAGAACAAGGCTCCATGTTATTTAAGCGGTTGTCAGTTACAGGTGAATGAAGGAACTGGTTCCGTTACCCTTAGTGAAATCTATGACATCATAATTGAAATCTCCATTTGAAATCAATTAAAGCTATTTAATGGAGATGAGTAACGTATCATTTTGAAATAGAAATTCTTTGCTCTTTGTATAATCTAGTACCGTCTCTGTAAAGCTAGGCGTTGGTGTGCAGGCTTCCTAATGTCATACTTTAAATCTGTTTTCCAGTCCAGCGTGTACTTTGTGCATATTTGCATGTGCACGCTTTCCTTTGCATGTGTTCATTTTTCTCACTGTGGAAAACGAACTGGTTGGGCTGCACGAGGGCCTTTAGAAATAAAGGTGCAGTGTAACCCTGTGTGAAAGGGCCTGGAGACTGAATCACTTCAAAGGGAGTTATGGCAGTGGACCAGTGTTTTATCTTAAATATCTTCTTGGGGTCATGTAGGGTTGGGGTTGATGACATACAACATGAAGGTGAAAGGCGAAGTAGGGGCAGCCCAATGGGGCGCTTTGGCGGGGGAAGACAAGCCCGCATATTTCCTCTCGGCTGGGGACGTAAACTGTACAATGAGGGCAGGTTGAGTAAATCAACTCACATATACGATCAACTGTCTCTGCTTCCTGACAGGGATATTAAAAAGGAAAAACACAAATCGTATTTAAGAAAGCTGCGTTTTTTTTTTATTGGAATGAGCCGTTGTATACAATTCGTTCTGGACTTTAATATGTGTTTAGATTTCATTTCCATCGTCACCACATGTATCACATGACCAAATGCACGTTTACTTTTTATATGTGCATGCTGTGGGATGTCTTCGAAACTCGTATATGTCGTCTGAAAACCTTCATTGAAATAATTGTCTTGCCTGAATCCTTTTACACCTATTACTTTTTATGGATGTAAGAGGAGCTGTTAAAAAACAGCAATTTAACAAATAAACTCTAGATTCTGTTATTAAAAAATGACAGGTACCTGGATAGGAATATACCCGAAGATATCACAAATTTGTAGAGACCCATCGTTCGTTCCGTAATGTTTATTTTACAAGGTTATAAGAATTAGGTAAATATTTTTTGGTAAAGAGACTCGAGAAACATAATATCTAATTTCTTTGTTTATGATTATTTTATAAGATATTCATGAAATGCATGGGAAGCATAAGATAATAAAAATCTATCTGTATTTATCTTTAGGACTGAGGGAATTCGCATTTTGTTTTCTGCATTTAAAAATAGCTCAGCTTCCCTCGACGTCCCTATTGGTAGAACTGGACTGTCAAGGAAGATTGCATGACTCGTCAGATCGGTGTTCACTGATTGGCTGATTTGTATTGCCTTCCGGTCTACCGTGCACTTTCTCGCCATTTCATTGGTGGATTATGTAACCGTTTAAATTCAAACATCTGCCGTGCGCTAACGGGGAGAGAGGAAGTTATTTCTGAAAGTGTCTGCATTTACTGGGAGTCTGCTGAGATTTGTCCCTACGTATTTTAATAAGGTAGGTGGTTAGCTTGAATATTTAACTTAATGTCAGTTTAGAGTCGCATTTAAAATGTTATCGTTAAGGAAAGAGAAGAATGGGTCTTGTCACACTAATTACAGATATCTACCGTAGGTATATCTGAATAGGTTCATAACGTTATACGAATAAATGACTGGTCCTTTTAAAAAAAATATATAGATAATTTTAATTTAGGTAATTTTTTTCTCCTGTATAAGCGCGAGTGTAAGTGATGATAATGACTGGTTATATCGTACGGAGTAGTTGGTAAGTGATACCGAAAGTATCTGTGCCGTGATAGAATCTGGTTAGTTAATATAACCCATCTAAAATGGTTTATACCGAAATCAACGCATTACCCAGTTACCGGTTAGTTATTACTCCTGGTTTTCTTGACCTGTGTTGACTTCCTTATTCCGAAAAAGATGCATTTCCACCTTGCATCGCATGCGTGGCACCGAAATGGCAGCATCGCATTAAAGTGATTCTGTTAAGACGTTTAGTTTTAACTCCCCGGTGCTGTTTAGGACACAGTCTGGCCCATTGTTTTTTTTACCTGGATTCTTTTAGCACCTTTTATGCGTCGTTCCTCTGTGTGGCTTGTTTTTTATGCATTCAGCACTGTTGAAGTTGACGCCGGAGATTTTTTTTTTTTATGCAGAGAAATGTAGCTGTTAAAGCGTTTTAAGTCGACGTACGTGGGTGACTGTAATCACACCAGTTTTAAAGATGGTATTTCGCAATGCAACTGGCCGTATAGGGGTATTTACTGAACCTTAACAGCTGGAAAGCGTCGGCTCGCTGTAGTCCTATTTACCAAGACAAATGAAATGAATACAGGAGCTTCTTGCCAACAGACATGTCTCAACGAGCTGCTCTTTTCATAATACATTTTAGTGCCCTCTAGCGGAGTTCCTTGTATGTTTCGAGTCAAATGTACTGATACACACTAAATCCCTTATCTGCTGATTTGACCCCTGTCACTTGGCTTTTGTCTAGGACGTATCTGGAGTAAGTTGAATGGCCCTGGCTGTGAACGACCAAGGCTTGGGGTGTGAAGCTAGTGGGTAAATTGCGGAGTACTCTATATGGACCATGCTGTTGTAATGAGTCATTTCACCAACTGTAGCTGAAAGGCACAATTGGTCTTAAACCTTGTGTTCTAAGGCTATAAGAATATAACTTGGTTACACATTCTGGGTTTTCTCTTGGTGGATGGTCTACCCTTCGGTATTGGTGGCACTCTGGCATCACTGACCACTGGTATTTGTGTGTGTTTGTCCTTGTCACCTGAAATCTTTTGTGACTAGTATTTCATAGCATGACTACATGAAAGTGCTATTAACTACACGAGTCCTAAATACTGCATTTATAGACAGTGGTGTTTGTGTTTCTGAACACCATGTTTTGTCATGTGTATGTAATACTGTAACCATTTTACTGAACATACTAACTGTAAATTGAATAAGCAGTAGCTATTTCCAGCCTGAATGGGAAGAAAAGTTTGTGTTATATCGTGTCTGAAATAACGTGTCAGCTTTGCAAAGCCAGGAATGAACGGTATGGTTACTGAAGGCTGACTTAAAAAGCATCTTATCTGTCTAAACCACAGATGCAATGCAAATATTTTATTAGAAATATGAGATCTTACTGTATAGTACTTGGGCAAGTGGTATAATATACGTAAGTAAAACTTCTTCTTGGACCATAGAAGACAATGAGAATACTTTGAAAAGTCACATTTATTAGCTGGTCTTATCCATTATCTGTATAGGTCTTTTTTGCCAGTTACGGAATGCGATCTAGCTGTGTAGTTTGTTGGTAATAAGTTTATCCCTTCTGGTTTTAATGATGAACATTGCTAGTAACTGCTTTTGCTTAGTAACCTGTATATAGTTAGACTTTAACAAGAATTGTTCCTAGAGGCAGCTCTGCTGTATAATTTAAAGACACCAGCGAAGGTCTTTGACTTGAGACCGAACTTTTTGAGTTGGTCATGCTGGTTTACGCAGACAGTATTATGGCTCCTTGCTTATCTGTAAATGCAGCTGTGTGGGAAACTGGGTGTGGTCTCATTTGAGCCTCTGTCTCTGGGTTCTTCTGGCAGAATGAGCGCTCCCCGAGCCAACGATGAGAACCACGGAGTCTGTCTCGTCGGCAAGTACAGTGCCTCTGAGACCTCCGGTGACATTTTTGCAATTGTACAGCCCACGGGAAGGCCCTCAATCCTGCGTCAGTCTCAGGTGGTCAACCTGCCTTCCAAAGGTGCACCCAAGGGCATAAAGGTACTCCTACTGCTAAGCAGTGTTCATTACTTGAGATTGACTTTTAGTAGTGCTAGGAGGTACAGTGTATTGATTGCTGAATTCTACTTGTTTGCTGTGTAAGGTGTGTTTTCAGACCCCGAGGAGAGATCCTGTCACAAAGAGGATTGTGTCTCCCACAAACGTTCTCAAAATGGCGGACCCTCTTCACTCAGAAGATGGCATACAAGTAATTGAGATGAATCATCTGGAAGAGTAAGTGTGTGCCAGGCCATTGTTCCCCTCCTAGTCTGAGTAGCTTCTTTCAGATATCTAGGGAATAAATGGTTGCTAGAAATTTAGCTTTCATCATCGCGTGGAGGTAAGGTTGATCAATTTTGGAAAAATTCACATTGCGATATCTGACAACTTTTCCAAAATTTATAAAACGAAAAAGGAGCTGAAAATTTATAGACAAATAGAACTGCGCTGCTGAAAGATGTACCGAGAGTGCCAGTAAAGCTCTTGTTTTTGCTCTGCATCGTCTCTAGGGAATCCAAAGTATTTTTAATGTCTTGTGAGCAGTTCGTTTTCGCTTCTTTCCTCCTCACTCATTTTTAAATTTCTTGCAACTGAGCCGTACTGTGTGGTTTCAGTAAAAATGATTGGGGCAGAGTTTGCAGCAGTGTTACACTTTAGTCCAATATTAACGATGTGCTTTTGATATGAACGATTACAAAAATGTCTGTTCTGTGGAATTATTTCAATGTTGGTGAAAACAACATTTTTCCTCTTCAGAAATTCGTCACTGCGACCCAGTGGAACTGTTCCTGAGGATGGACTAGGTAAAACCTAATATATTTAGGGTGGTAAATGAATCGGAAACTGCTGTCTTGTATGCATCGGCTCATCATTTTGACTTTCGGTTTAGGGAGTCCTGGTGTGTCATTGGAGCTCTGTCCTGAAGACATCCCAATTTCTAGTAAAGGGGACTACCACCTGGATTTTGAAAACCTTGACACAGTTAACCCATTTCAAGGATCCAACCTGTTGGCCAATTCCCCAGCTAAGACTGTACCAGTTCAAAAACTTCAACTATCAGGTAAACCAGGGGCCTTTGAGGAGCCACCTGTGGGTGCTGCTCTTTCTCAGCCCCTTCTGGAGCTTTCCGCAAATACAGGGGAACAGATATCCGAGAAAGCCAACAGGGCAGAGTCTTGCCTAGATGAGACCCTCCCATTCATGTCCATGGATGGCTCAGTAGTCGACCTATCGACCGAGGTATGTTCCACTGAGAGCACGGTGATAATCGACGTGAAGCATCAGGCAGAGGCAGCCCAGATCGAGACGAGCCTCGCAGATGAGCTAGTGCCCCAAGCAAGCTGCAGCCAGCAGCAGGACATCCAGGTGAAGAATGTCCCCGAGACACTGGCAGACGCCCAGAATTCACCCACTTTCCCCAGAGGCACATATAACATTGACTTTGACTCTCTTGACTCTGTCAACCCATTTCAAACTGGGGGAAGCAAGCTTCAGAATTCCCCTGTACTCAGCAGGAGGTTACCAGGCAGCCCTACCCTGCTTGCTGTACTGGACCATCCAGAGATGCAGCCAACGACACCTGAACCCATACCTCCCACAAAAGACCAGAATGTTTCTCCTCCGGTGCGGGAGTCCCCTCCCCTGCCTGCAGAACAACCTGTACTGGAGAAGCCCCAGCTGAAGACCGAAACAGCGGAGCCTCACAGTGACGCCCCTTACCTTAGCACAAGCCCTCCTACCAGAGACGTCCCACTAAAACTTGAGTTTAATTTTGGTGATGAGGTCAAACAAAAGCCGCCACCTAAAATGCTGGGCAAAAGGCGGCCTGGTGTCAAACCAGCATCTAAGAAGGCGGTGTGTGTGGAGGGTGGAGTCCAGCCTAGAGCCACAGAAGCACCAGCAGCAAGTGATGACCCTTGCATGGATATTCCAGCACCCAAGATTTCCTACAACTTTGATGGGTTGGATGATCCCAACTTTAACCCTTTTATGTCAGGATCAAAGATAAGTAACTCTTCAGAGAAGTGCACTGTGAGCCCAAAATCAGAGGCCTTCCTGGAAACTCTGGAGACCTCTCTCCCCGAAAAGCTTGAAGCAGAGGACGAGCCTGCAGCAGCATCGGTACCAGGGTAAGCCTGATTTTAACTGTGTTTTTCTGCAGCTGGTTGTATAAGTAGTTCTTAAATCTGGTAGAAACCCACCTGAACTGATGAGTTTGGTCAGTTGACACTAGAAGCCTTTTCTTTGCTAAAACCTTAGGCTTTGAATTTCTGCATGTACGTTTATGCAAATCTTGGAAATTGAGTTGCAGGATGACATTTCAGTATACCTAATGCAGCCAGTGCAAAGGGTCAGTACCTAAAGTCTTGACCTGAAGATGAATTACCTGCGTAAACAACATTTAAGACCTAATGTATCACTAGAGCAAAATGTAATGTCGTGGGAGCTTAAGTTTGGACCTCTACCTACCTTTCCAGGGATGAAGAAGAAACTCCTTTAAAACAGACCTGTGACACCACTGTAGTAACACAGGTAGGATGGCCTAGTGGTTGAGCATAACTCATGTCTTTGTAAATTGACTGCTGAAAGGTTGAATTGTAGAGATTATCGCTCCTGAACTTGATGGCATAGTAAATGTCAAATTGGTAAGATTCAGGTTTAATTATGCATATCCCTGACTTGTATTGTGAATGGTCAATGCAGTCTGACCTCTGGTTAATTCCAGCTGGTCTTGTGCGGGCGTCAGATGTTTCGTTTTTGTATGAGCAAATTTGTTGGCACAATTTACTCTGTCATGTGCCTTAAGGTTTTGCAGGAGCAGGTGTCTGTTAAGATGCTCTTCATAAGAGATCCTCGATCTTCTTGTAGGCTCAAGAGACCCCTGTCACGTCCCAAGTAGAGGAAGGACCCTCAGCCAGTGAGGTTATCTACCCGGAGTCTCCTGCCTCACAAGGCCCTATCCTTACCCCACCAGCCAAAGTGGAGCCTGAGATTTTGCCTGAAACTGGCTTGGCTAGAGCAGAAGAGGAGTTTGTCCCTGGAGCCACATGTAAGCAAGAATTTAACGCTTTTTATTCATTTAATAGCCAAATCAAACTGGTGATAACTGATGGAATGTTTCGTACTCAATTTCAGTTTTGGCTGACAACTTTGAGGGGCAAATCGACTATCTGGAGCAGTTTGGATCAACTACAGTGAGTATATGAAGATCAAAGGAGCGTACAGATATCTTAGTTGTAGATAATGGGCTGACTTGCTTCTGTTTTCAGTTCAAGGAGTCTGCTTTGAGGAAGCAGTCATTGTACATGAAGTTTGACCCCCTCCTGCGGGACAGTCCTAAGAAGATGCCTCCCAACTCTGAGCTCAATGGTCTTCCACTTCCAGCTGCTTTTGTCAGCAGGTACATTTGTGACAATTTACTTTGCGGCACCGAAAATCCTTTTAAACCACAAGAACTTTTTGAGGTTAAGGTTTGACAGTCTTGGATGTGAAGAAAGTTTTGTGCCAGGATGTACTAGTAAATTAAAATCGGTATCCCCTGTTGGAACAAAGCTGTTCTCCTGAATTTCCACTGCTTTTATCTGCTTTGACTTGTTTGAAATATTGTGCTTTGGTGTTAGAAGTTAGGCTTCCATGTGGCTGTAATGGAGACTGGTATCTCTGCAGGTTGGAGGAACGTAAACCCAAAGCAGAGAGTGATTTGCGTGGGGATAAGTTGGGTGGGCTCAGCTTCTTGGAAGACTTGCCAGCACCGGTGAGCCATGAAATGTGCTTTTCTGGCCTTTCCCCTGTTTAAGGAACTTAATTGTGAAGGTAAGCCGAAGCATGGAATTTTAAAGAGGCCTAATTCTTCATTCTGCAGGCTGTAGGAGCGCTTGTGCAGGATGTCCCAGTTGCTCTGGATTGCCTGGTTCCGCCCTTCCCCCAGCTCACCGGTGCAGAAGATGCCATCTTTGAGGTGCTGCGTTACAGCCAGAAGGACATGGATGCCGCCCTGGACAAAGTGCGCAGCGAGGCGGAGTCGGCAGCTTGCAGAGAGGTAGGCCTCGCGCTCACTCCCAGCACAGGCCTGCTTGCCTGTTACGGGGTAAACAGCCAGTCTCATCCCCTTTGCTGTCTCTACAGGCTAAGGAACGAGAGGATGAATGGAATGCAAAATATATGAAACTATCCCAGGACAACCATGAAATGGGGTAGGTAAAATCCAGATGTGTAAGCGTGCTTTGAGGATGCTGATGTTGATACAGAAGTTAATGCCTTCTCTTTTTCAGGAAAATCATGTCTGACTTTGAGGCGACAATATCTCAGATCATAGGTATGTTTATGCTTGGTTATAATTTTATCCTTTTGTACAGATGGTAATACTGATTTTTGGCGATGCCTTTTTAAAGCCTTCGTAGGTACTACTATGAAAAATGTTTTATTTGCGCTGTGAAAGAAAACACTTAAAATATGAACAATTGAGATTTTAGTGCCTCTTCACTAACTGAACCAGCCTCATCTGAACATGGCCGTTTTGATTTGTGGCTGTATCTTCCTTCAGCTGACAACAAAAAAGAGAAGCAAGACCTTCAGGAGGAACTGAAGAAAGTCCAACATGAGAAGGAGCAGGTGGCTCTGGATCTAAGTGCCATGGAGCGGTCCTTCTCGGAGCTCTTCAAAAGACTGGAGAAGCATAAGGAAGTTATCGAGGGTTACAAGAAGGTCAGTGGAGGGTTTGGTAGCGTTGGCTGGAGCTCTGAGTGGCATCTTAAGACGAGCCAGTGTGTTAATGGTGCTCTTTGTGTCCCCAGAACGAAGAGACATTAAAAAAGTGTGCCCAGGACTACCTGGCGAGAATTAAGAAAGAGGAACAGCGCTACCAGGCACTGAAAGCCCATGCTGAGGAGAAGATTGGCCAGTAAGAATCAGTGCCGCACACTGAGATCTCTGCCCGTGAGCAGGGTTGTTGGTTTGAACCCCATTGCTGGCCAAATAATCTCACTGTTGGGCCTTGGAGCAAGAGCCTTAACTCCAGCTGCTCCAGGAACTTAAGGCTCCTGCTAAATTAGTAAATGTGATGTCGTCGTACGTTAGAGGAGGTGCATTAGCTGATTGGCTGCCTTCCTGTACCAGGGCAAATATGGAGATTGCACAGCTGCGGACCAAGCAGAAGGCAGAGATGTCTGCTCTGCAGGCACGACTGCGCAGGGAGGAGCTGAAGGTCCAGTCACTGGAAAAGAACCTGGAGCAGAAGGTATGCTGGCTGCCTGCCTTACCCTTCAGGCTGCTTAAATACCTGGCCACGCTGGCAGATGCTGGACTAAAATGGGCCAGTTCTGTACCGCAGTGCACCGATCAGAGTACTCATGATGGGGGGGGTGGGGATTAAATCTGAGGGACAAAGTCTGATGCTTAGTTCTTGCTATCATGGTCATGCTCTCCTCCCCCTCTCCCTCCCCCCCTCTCCCCTCCTAGGTTAAGGAAACGGAGGAGCTCACAAAGCTTTGTGATGACCTGATTGTCAATGTTCAAAAGCGCTAAACTTGCTGTCTGTCCTTGTTTGTTCTATTTCTGTGTCATTTTTAATGTTAATAAAGATTATTAATTAGTGGGGATCCTCCTGGTTCATTCTTCACATCACAAGCCTTGTTGATGAACCATACTTGGAACTGGAATTTTGGTTTAAAGCGGCTCATTGGGAATGTCCCTTCACTTCAGTCTGATTTTTGTCTTTCTTTTCTACTTCATCGTCCTTCTGCTTTAGGTCAGTGTTTCTTGACTTGGTCCGGATTGAGAAACACTGCTTTAGATGACACTAAGGGTGACCACTGCATAGTCTCTAAGCAAAGTCCACACCGTCATTTTTAGGTTTGACATACTGAAGTTTAAAGGCTGTCCTCAGATTGAAATGACAGCAAATGTGCGTTGGTCTCTGAAAAAGCACAGTACTTATTTTTGTCAGTGTTTCCCAAAGTGATTTGTGTTCTGCTGTCTGACATGAAATCTATCTATATCTAAATTTGTCCAGTAACGCAACTGCTGTCAGAGCAGTGATTCCTCTACCTATTAACATGTCTTGTACTTCAACCAAAAGTTTTGCCACTTCTGAGAAATATCTTGAAAGAGTAAAGGATTTATTGCATTTACAGGGCAACAAAAAAAGCGTTTTTGATTTCCAAATTTTCCATATACTTATGAGGACGGAATTTACAATATAGTTACAAGATTGTTCTGAATAAATAGTTTGTCCAGTTATTTAAATATAATTCCATTTATACCAAATTCTTATAATTGTACATCTTTTTGTTTATAAAAGATTCTTCGATATAAATCAAGACGGGTCACATCCTTTCAAGGTGAAGCCTGAGTTTCGGTCCAAAATCAGACGATCACATGACTGATCCCACAATGTAGGTCTGACAGCCAAATGAGTGGGTTCTGGGCCACACTTTCCTGTGATCTGTCCTTAAGGAGAGATACATTCTCAGAGGCCGGGAAGCAAAAAGTACCACAGTGACCCGCAATCCAGTTAAAGACATATTTAAAAGATGCTATATTGTGTGTAGTAGCAGCATGCTTAGATTAGGGGAAAGCTAAATGGGAACGGTCTAGTTAGGTGTGAGTACTTTGATATATAGATGTTATACTAAGAGGGTCCTGATTGGTTTGAGTAGTGGCTACATAATACCAATAATGGCCAATGGCAGAGAGGTTCAGGGTAGTCGACCAGACTGGGAACCTGGGCATAATGCATGAATGTTCACTTGCAGGGGAGAATATGATTTACTGTATCCTGAGGTCAGAGGATAGTCTCTTGTTATAACGCCATCTATCTCCAGCAGTCTGTGGGCTGATTACAGCTCAAAACATGATTCACAACATTGTCAGACAGTGATGAGTTTGTTCCACTGAAGCACTGTCCTTCACTGAATTTTACACAAGAGTTACGCTTTCCAGTGTG
>JAODJX010000053.1:5904142-5924217 GCA_026776945.1 Isichthys henryi | reverse complement strand
GGGAAGTGTGCACTGCGTTGGAGCCAAGGCGGGATATAAGGAAGTGCGCACTACAAGTAGGACTGTGTGGGGAAGTGGACTCTGGTTGGGGGGGGGAATGGAAGACCATTTTAAGACCTGTATTGTGTCAGGACATTTGGCAATTTGGCAGCAACTGTCTACATGCGGAGGCATTACAGAAGGATTAGGAGCTGTCCATTCTGGTTCACATTCACTGCCATTCTCAAGTGCAAAGAAAAGGGAGTCAATAAGAAAAGCCATTTGTTTTGAGCGACGTTCTATCAAAAAGGACAGCTAACCTGGAGCTGTTCCCTGTCAACATTCTCAGTAACAGAATATTATAGCCCTCTCTTTATATGAGCAGTATTAATATAAGTATCATGTAAATAATCATGTGACTTGACATGACCTTTGGTGTGGAGCGATGTACAGCAGTGAGGGCTGTGGCCAGGTTGGCTGTTTATACAGTTGATGACAGGGACAGTGGATGAAGGTACTGGCTATAGAATGTGCAGTCAGGAGCTGCTCCAGTTGAGGCTCAGGTTTGTTTGCTGGTCAAATGAAAGCCATTATACTGGCCTGTCGTGGTCCATGCTGCTGCAGTCGCTGGGATGTCCACGCCTCTGAGGTCGTCTTCTGCTTTCTCACACTTCCTCCGTATGCTGTGCTTACTTAGAGCGAGAGTCGCAAAGGTATCTAGCAGAGAGATTCATGGCTAACAGGGCAAGCCCAGTGCTTCAGTTTTAGTGGCTAGAATTCAAAGACAGCAATGACCTAGTTGTTCATCTGTCCTGGTTCAGTCTCCTCTCCAGAGGTGTGTGAGCTCCAAGTTACAGCAGCGTTGTGGCACCCTTAGCATGTTGGCTGTTTCTGACTGCAGCAGTATCCAGTGATGTTTATGCACATCCATGTGGGGTATGCGTCCTGTCCAGCAAGACTTCTTTGCTGTGCTTGCCGACGCCCCCTGCTGGCTGGGGTGGGCATGGCGACAGGGTCAGATGCCCGTCCTTTCACTGTAGAAAGGAGTGACGTGGAACATGTAGCAGTGGGTGCACACGCGTACGGGCTTCACCTGACCGTACCGGGGCAGCGGGGCTGAGTGGGAGGAACAGCGTGAGCAGAAGATCTGAAATGAGACACAGAGTCATGCACTTTGATGTTACCAGGGCTGGTGGTAGCTGGCATGTGGGTAGAGTATGGGTTGCAATTGGTGGGGCATGAGCAGTGGGCGGAGCATCCTCTGTGAGTAGGCGTGGCCAGTACCGGTAGGTGGGGCATGGGTGGTACCTTTCCACAACTCCTGCAGTGGTGCTTCCTCCGGATGACGGTGAATGGGGCCTTGCAGGCAGTGCAGTGGCTGCAGACTTCATCTGCTACCCAGTCTGGGGGGTCTGGGAGGAGAGAGACACTGCCCTTTACTGCATGTGTACCGAGTATCAGAGTAAGAGCTCTGCCTGTGAGGCACTGTCTGCCTTCCTGTGAGCATATCTGTGCCACCTTACTCGTCTCCATTTATTCCCCTTAACAGATCAGGTCTGCTTTTCACCATACATCTATTATAACAACTCACTCATATATCTAAATTACTTCAAGACATATTACGCAGAAATTATTTCAACATAATGAAACATAACCAGTGTGGTCTGCCCTAAGAGAAAGGCAGGATAAAAGAGAGCTGACCTTCAAACTGACCATCCCGTGCCTTGGCTGCCAGCTCAGAGGAGGTGATGGTCTCCTGACAGAGTGAGCAGTCTTCCAGCACTGCATTGAGCAGGCCTGGGCCTGCTGGAGGAGGACCACCAATCACTGTGCTGGATACTGCTTTGCTGCGAGCACTGCACCAACCAGTACCCTGGATACTGCCCTGGTGAGTGCATTGCACCAATCAGTGCAAAGAACACTGCTTTTTTTGAGAGCAGTGTGCTAATCATTGCACTGGCTAATGCACTGACTTCACCACTAAACCGCCATTACTGTAGTGGCATTGATACCAATTGGCTATACTATAGAGAATGTGTCTGTGTATATACACATTGACTGATGCTGTTTTCATCATGGATGATAAACATCCACACAAAGTCAAAGCGCATCTCCAGACGACCGTGTACCTTTCTTCGGCTTATTGTTGTTCTCCAGTTCCGGCTTGCTCGCCATGACCTCGAACAGCGTCTTCAAAATGCAGCGAAGGTCGCTGGCGTAGTTAGTCTGGAGCTGATCGGCGACACCTGGACGAGTTTGGAGCACCAATGAGATGCCAGAAGCTACTGGTCAGAAGCAACCATGGCAACAAGGGTCGCGAAGCATGGTGGATGCTAGTTGCAGTTAGGCGGCGATGTCATTCGTTTGGAAAGCAGAGAAAACAGATGCCGAGGTCAGGGACCGACCCGAAATGCAGACGAAGAGGCGGTGAACAAGGTCACCGCTGCTGTGGAAGCGCGTGCGGATCTTGCTGTGGGCGGCCGCCTTGACAGCCTGCAGGGCCAGCTGGATCTCCTGGTTCTCCACCTCGTCAGCGGCACCGGAGCGGACGATCAGACTGCCGGCAGGGCTGAAGGGGGAGAGGCGGGGAGAGGAGCCAGTGAGGGAGAGGAAGACACACACCATCACACCATTCACACTGTCTGCCATCCTGTCACAGTGTCACGATGCGCCTCACACTGTCTGTCACGCCGTCAGAGACATCAGCCGGACGTAATGTCACAACGTCCTTCGCAGATGCAGCGGGGGAAGATTTCAGCACCACAGGAGAGGGGCTGTCAAGGATTATTTTGAGTGGGGGGTGTACGAATGTACTACAGCAGAATTTCCCAACCCAGTCCTCAGGGACCCCCAGACAGTCCACATCTTTGCTCCCTTCCAGCTCACCTGAATCAAACTGTCAAGCAATGAAGAACATCAAATACCAAATATGGGAGTATTTTCCTGTGGACTTATCTGGGAGTATAAGATACTGCAAGTGGTTACTGAGCTGAGAGTCAGGTTACTGAGCCAGTAACCACGTGGAAACACATGTTTCTACTCTTTCAGTTATAGAGCAAGGGAGTGTACAAAATGGTATTCAGCTAGTTACACGCCTCAGATAAGATTATATAAGATATAACAAGACGAGAGAGATACAGACTGACACATGCTAACACACACATGCTGCTGGTGGCATCCACAATCCCATCCTGCGTGAGCTCCCTGTCTGCTCTGGGCTCTGTACTGCTGTTGTGCCCCCTGGTGGTTGAAGGCTGTCCCTGCAAACAGTGTGCATGTTGACAGTTTTGGGGAACCAGGAACATCTCTTCGTCCCCTGACTGGGGCCCCTCTCGAAATGGCAGTACCACTTTTCTTGATGGACTGCTCCCATTGGATAGCAGTTCCGTTGCCTGGACAACGGGGGCGGATGCTACAGGCCTGAGCTGGTCTGCGGGCTCTTCCTCACAGATGGTGCAGCACACGCAAGAGTTCAGCAGGCAGTGTGTGGCCAACGGGGGGTGGCAGGGATCTGAGGGTGGGGGTGGGTCCGATGGGTCAGGCCATGGGGGGTTAAAGATGACCGTGGCCGAAAGCTTCATGCCTCCTGTTCTGTGGGCGATTTTCTGTGCCACCTCCACATCCCGTTCCGCAGTAGTTCCGCCACTGGCCTGTAGAGGGAGTTCAGGACCTTCTTCCCCAGCTGCACTGGCAATGGAGCCTCTCTTAGCCTGCCCTCCCAGGGAGCCCACCACATCCTCCATTAGGAAGACCCGCTCTTCCTCCTGAGCCGGTCTGGCCTGGTTACGCCGCAAGGACAGCTGTGCACTGGAGCCGACACTGGTCCCACTCCAGTGGGCGGGGGACTGGGCTTGGCTGGGCGGGGACAGGAGGCTGGACATCTCGTCACCAACCCGGTGCACCATCATGTTCAGCTGCTCGAGTTCCAGCTCGTCGTACTGTAGAGATCCGGCTAGCTCTGCCTCCAGCTCCGCCACTGGCTCAGTGCTGCCATCCTTCTCCTCGACCCCGCCTTCCTGTTCCTGGGCTTCCTGTTGCGTGTCCTGTGGAGGCTGAGGGGTCTCCTCTGAAGGGAACTCGCCGTCCTGGGAGATACAGAGGCTCCTCTCCAAGGTCAGAAGTTCCTCGTCCGTCAGGGTCCACAGCAAGTCACTGTAAGGGACAGAGAATGGGCCATCACACACTTACACCCAACCACACAAAAGTCTCTCTGGGTGCCTGTGATGGGCTCTGCAATTTAGTGCCCATGACCGGAAGGTTGCTAGTTCAAATCCCATGGCCAGAATGAAATCACTGCTGAGCCCTTAAGCAAGGCCCTTAACCCTCAAAACTGCTCCAGTGTTTCCCTGGGTGACCCTGCGCTCTGACCCCAAGTTTCATTCTCACCTGTATACAGTAAAGTGCATGTTTCATAGGAGAGAATAATGTGAAAACTTATTAAAACCAGTGTGTCCGTACTGATACTTGTACTTATGGAAAACAGAGAAGAGTCTCGTCATTTAACATACCGAATCTTCTTCAGTAAGGTGCAGAAAGGCCTGAAGAGCTCAGACATGTCCTCTGGTTTCTGCTCCAGGTTGAGGGGTCCATCAGAGTAGACCACCAGTCCACTGTAAAACAGCCCGTTTTGGTGCAGCCATTGATTATGTCACGTGTGCAACCAAACCACTACTAACTAATGAATGAATAGGGAACGACAGAAATAATTTTTAAAAATCATATTGAAACACACAGAAGTGGTTCCTGAGATATTTAAGTGCTTGAATTTCCATGATGCTTAGGGTCATGTAGCAAAATGCTGGGCCGGCCCACCCGCCCATTGTTTGTCATGTCAGTGAGGTAGGGGTGACTATTGGGACACCTTGTGAAGGAGGTTCAGCGATGGACGCTGATTAATGGTTAAGGATTTAGTGTCTGTCTTTCCTTCGCCACTCTATCACTCACCATACGATGGCGAGTCGGGGGATGGTAAACATCAGAGCAGGCTCATAATCATCGATCATGTCCTGCGTGAGGTAACCCAGCTTCAGGGCTCTGCACAAACACACCAGGAAATATGACAGTGTTGCACCATTTATTTGAAACATGCCAGCATGAAACATTCCACTGTCACTGAGTGATGATGTCATCACTGGGCAACCCACTCTCACCTTTCTACCGTCTCACAGAAAAGGACTATCACCTCCTGCTGGACGTAGTACTCTTTGGGGGATTTAACAGGCACCATGGCTGACACGTAGCTGAATGTGGAGGAGGAAAAAAGGTCAGTCAGTCACCCCCTGTGACAAACTCCTCCCACCACCCCGCCCCTCTGCCCCCGCCCCTCTGCCCCCGTCTCTTCACATAGTTCTGCCCCCAGGGCCTACCTGAGCTCAAACTGGGCAAAGAGACTGTCGAAATGGCGCAGGGCGTGACACATGCGCTCGCTGTAGCGGTCCAGGTCACGCAGCGCTTGGTCCCGGGTCAGCGCCCGCACCTCTTCCAGGCTACGTGTCAGCTCCCGGGCCAGTGGCCGCATGGCCACACTCTCCACCTCACGGTTCATAATGATGGAGCCTGCGGCCAGGCACTGGAAAAGAAGGCTCATGGTGAGGTCACACAGGGTCAAGGTGAGGTCACACAGGGGGTCACAGTGAGGTCACACGGGGTCATAAGGACGTGACATAGGTTATGAATGTATAATAGGGATGTGGATTCAAATTGCATACACAGTTTGAGATTATCCTTAAGCCACACCTCAGCTCCAAACCACAGCTGGCCTGCTAGGTTGTCGTGTCGGATCTCCTCTGGGAATTTCACACAGAAGTCCCGGTTGGCTCGGTCACCAGGTATACATTCGTCCATGATCTGGTTGATGATGTTCAGCACGTTGTCCTGTAGGGGGCAGACACAGAAAGAGAGGAAGACAATTCAAGAATCGGGGTACCAAAATCAGGTCCTGTGGCACCTCAACAGAGAGTAAATCATGCATGGTGCTCATATCACAATTACACTAAGTGCCCTTCACCACTGTCACTCCACAGAAATTGTAATCAGACTGCCAGAAGGCTTGTAATTTATGAATTCCTATGTAGAAGAGTGGATTCTCCTGCTATTTGTTGACAATAAAGAATGTACCCTGCTTACTGTGACTAAGACTGTGGACGTCCAATGAGGGAGGTTCAGGTGATACTCCCTGGATTTGATTCTCCGAGTTCTAGCCTAGGGAATTGCTCTAGTCCCACTTTGGGTACTGACCTGCTTTCTTTATTCTTACAGCATCACTGTATGCTGTTCTGACATACGCCACTAGAGGGACGTGCTGGATTTACAAAATCTTTGTTAAAAGATGTCATGGCTAAAAAAACAACCATATTTAACTAAACAAAGTCAAATATATACCGTACATCTTTTAGCTGCTTATCCAATACACAGTCATGGGGAGTCAGGGCAAACCCCACAGATGGGATCCCAGTCCATCGCTGGAAACACATGTGTACGCACTCACAAACTGCTGATTACCTTAGTTCAACTGCACATCTTTAGGCAGCAGAAAGAAACCGGAAGACCTGAAAGAAACCTACACAACACTGGGGGAGCATTCAGGTTCTACACAAACAGGGTAGGGATGGGATTCAAACAGCCACCCCTGCAGACTAGAGGCAGCAGTGCAACACACTGTTAGTTACAAACTATTAATGTCTATCAGTACATATGTTGCACTGACGGGAACATTGTTCTTCATGGACTGAAATCTAGCTCAGATTTTTCAGTCCAGTTGGTCGAAGCACATGTCTGTCTGTCTGTCTGTCCGTCCGTCCGTCCGTCCCTCCCTCCTTCCCAGGAGTGAGCAGCACTACCCAGCCCGATCCAGTCCTGGTCATGCCTGACGGTGCTGGGTCCTCTCCTGTCCGTCTCTCTGCTGTCAAGTCCGCTAATGGCAGGGACATGGTAAAAGCACTGCTTGCTAATGCTTGTTCCCAGAAATAAAGGACCTCTGTCTGACTGCCTTTCTGTCGGAAACCCACTAGAGTGTTTCCCTTTAGCACTCAGCGGCAACCTCTCTGTGTCTGACCAGCTAAATCCCGTCTAATATTCAGTCTCGATTTGCCTTTCGGCGTGAAGAGGATCTGCAAAAATACTGTGCAATCTGTGCTGTCTAGATCGGTGCCGCAGTCTTGCAATGATTTATCTAGCACAAGGTCACAGGGTCAAGACTGGAGCCAGGCAGGACAGGGCACAAGGCAGGGGACACTTCACAGAGAAGCCCTAGTCACAGGACAAAGGACATGGCTAACAGTCCAGTGCAGGGTAGACACACAGAGGTGTCACAAGACACAAAGAGAACAGAGACAGAAAGAGAACACAGACGGACCACAGTGACACAAAGAAAGCTACCCAGTCTGATTACATAATAAGTAACACTGTATTACCAAAAAAGAAAATGACGCTAACTGCAATAATACACTCCTTAAGATTTTGAACATTACTCCATATTATTATTCAATCATCGCCACAACGAACGATGCCATAGGAGAGTAAGAAGAAGAGGAAAAATGACAGGAGGTTGTGGGGGGTCACTAAGGATATTGTTGCAGCCACGGCAAGTTTAGGGATGGTGAACAAAGCAATGTATAAAATTTTGATCTTTATCTGAAGGTTGGACACTCCCCATGACCAGGCGTAGGTTTGGTGTCGACATTGGTATGGCCCCAATCAGCCCCCCCCCCAAACAGATATGGCCTTCTGCGGTATTGGTAGGGACACATTAACAGTATCTATACCAAAATCTACACCCTCGCGTATGACACACACCAAACTCACTTAATCCTCTTAAACAATTCAGCACAGCAGTGTAGAGAGGCTGATCCCCTGACCTCGCTCCTTTTCTAAAACATCCACACTCTCCGTCATTCTCAGTGTGCTTTCGGAAAACGGGCTTCGGGTCGGCTATCGGGGGCATCTCACCTGGCACGAGCGGAACTGGTTGACCAGCAGGGTGCAGCGCTGAGGGTCCTTCCTGCCATCCAGGCTGTCCAGCTCCGTGGCCACCTGGTTCAGCTCCTCGTCCGCATAGTAAAACTGGGCAAGGAGCTGGGGATCCGACCTCTGGGGGTGGGATACGGGGGTTGGAACAGGAGACAGCGAGGTGAATGTATGATGCACACTGACAGCACAGTGGATATGGAGTGGGGCTGGTAGGTCGAAAGCCCGAAGGGCCGGTTATTGTACCCACTCAAGGTGCTCCAGTTATGATACACATGATCAACATCTTGCTCCTTTGCTTAACACACTCACATGACAAAACCCCGCCAAACAGCCTCCACCCACCGACAGGCTCCACCCCCTCACAGGCCCCACCTTCCAAGAGGCAGGAACGTGGATGTGAACAAAGTTCGACTCTGTGATGTCACCGCTCTGCGGGGATCAAATATGCGGCAGTCTGCATTCCTCATAGGGGACCACTATGGCGGCTAGGGGGCAGATAACGGAGGCAGCAAGATTCAGGGGCATGTGGCCCAACCCTACTGCGGTCCGCAGCACCAAAGCAGCATTGTCTTTGCATTGCAGGAACTGCACCAAATGAGTGCTGCTATATGCACATATCACAGTGTCCTGTCTCAAAGTGGCAGCTAGTTAGAACATATTACACTGGAAGACCCAAGAGGTTAACTGGGGTTCTACATTGTAACCTTCCAAAAAACACAGAGGACCTGCACAGTGGACGATATCCACCCTAAACCATATAAATTAACTATCCCTGTAAATGTGCGCAGACAGGAAGCTGTTTGTGCACTATGGAATGCAGTTAGGTCATCTCCATGGTTACAGTAACATGTCACAGTCTCTGGTTCTCATTGACGTTCCCAACCAAATTCCTTGGGCAGGCTGATTTCCGTAAGCTCTGTAAGAGGTATTTGTCATCTTGACCATTATTAAGTCAGACATATTGTTATATTCTGTAAGGTGAGAAGTTGCACTGTTTTCTTATGAAGAGTATTTTTTGGTGAAATGCAAAATAGCTCCTTGAAAATGACGGAAATGATGTCTGTTTGCATTCGTGTGGCTTAAGTCTGCCTGTTGAATTCTGATAACAGTTACCACAGATCATTGATAACTGACAGCACAAATGCATAATTATCTTATCTCTGCTTTGAAAGGAATATTCAGAGACACTGTCAGCACATCACTGACTGAAAAAAAACAATCTAAAGCCAACTGTTAGTGGTGACTGTAAGATTCCGTATTCATATTCCATTATAAACAAACTTTTTAAAATCCTTTCTCTGACTCACATAAACAGTCTCACTCCTGCCCCTACCGCTTACCCATAACCCCCCACCCCTCTGATTCATCTCTCTCTTTCCTGTCATCTGTCTTTTTCTCTCAGGCTCCTCCCCCCTTACTTTGGCCCCTTCGGGTTTTTGTCCAGGGTGGTGTTCGGCGTCGTTTGTGTCACGAGCTCACTCTCGTCACCCAATCGACACCCTCTGTCTGTGCAGTTTCAGACGGCATCAGGTAGCAGTGTGTCTGCTCGCACAGAACCGCTGTCGCACACAACTTCACTGCGTACCTTCCAGCTTACAAGTGAGCGTTTACGTTCGTGTAGACAAACCAACACCTGCCATTGATACACTGATGCATCCCTGGCCATATGTCGTCTAGAGAGACAACCGACGCAATGAGAAGCTGCAATGAGTACAACATGCATGCCTTCATTCATTCTCCTATTGCACACGAACAAACACAGACAAGCTTCCTGGATAAACAGATATCCTGTAATTAAATACTTCAGTACAATGTCCCGCTACACATCTTCTCTTCCGTGTTGCAACTCCATAGCAGCAGTGTCCAAGGATCTGAACCTACAACCTCTCAAAGACCATGAGCCATTTAATCAGGTAAAAAGGCTCCATCTTCACAAACTATGCCCCAGAGATTCAATCTCTTCAGACATCCATACACATTCATGCCCGCTGAGGGATTCTCCGCAGCGGAGTCCCTGCCTCGCTGAGGGGAATGCCGTTTCTAGGTAAATATCAGCGGCCGGCTGAGACATGTTTGGAAAGATCCCATTGCCAGGGAAACGTCTGAGCCTCAGTAAGCTAACAGCGTGTCTCGCAGGCCAGAGGTGAGCTTTGCTTACTCGAAGATAACATGGATAGCAGACAAGCACAGCATGCTGAATTCCAGAGGAAGCGTGTAAAACTGAATGTGGGGAATGGTATAGAAATAGCACACAAGTACGCAGTAGGGTTAGATCGGGCTGCGATGAAATCCAACCCCGCTAGCAGGGTCTGATGAAGTAGTTTGACTCTTAAACCATCTCACAGCATTCGGATTCAGGGGGAGGCATTGAATTACACAGCCATTTGCAGGAAAGCCACAAACAGTGTCATGGATTATCTGTCCTCCACGAGATGTAGAGGATGCAGCGATCCGAACGTTTGCATGGTTAACTGAAAGAGAACATGCTGATTCAACTGCTTAGAGGTCCTTCTCATTGAGCATTTCACTGTAGATGCTCGTTCCTGATGTAGGCGGTTCGTGGATGCAGATCTGTGACATCATCGATAGCCCCTTGGTGGTCGTTTGATCAGCTGATTCTATGTGACATTCACACCCACACTGAAGCATTGGGCTGCGGGTTTTCAGTTATTTAGGTACACAGGAAACATTTATCAGAAACATAAGATACTGACTGTTTTTATTCTCATCAGGCACCGTTAAATCCATGCTGACTCCTGGTGAACATATAGACAGAACTTCTCCAGAACATTCCGCCATCCCTCTCGGTCATCATAACTCCCAGTGTTCACCGCAGTGATGATTAAATCCATCCATCTTGGTCCTAATCTTCTTCTTCCCCCTTTATCTTCAAGCATCATGGTCTTTTGCAGTGCATCGAATCTACTCGTAATATCCCCAACCAAAGACAGGTCCAATGTGGACACTGATTGGATCAAGAATCAACTTGTTTGGTCTTAAAAGTCTTCGCCTGCATCACAGCTGGTAGCACTCTTTATGTCCCTCTTCAAACTTTTAACCGCTTTCAAAATATGAGTTCTTACTAATAAATACACCGATCAGCCATAACATTAAATCCACCTGCCTAATATTGTGTAGGTCCCCCTCATGCCAACGAAACAATTCTGACCCTTTGAGACACGGACTCCACAAGAGCTCGGAAGGTGTCCTGTGGTATCTGGCAGCCAGGCCTTGGCAGCAGATCCTTTATGTCCTACAAGGTGTGAGGTGGGGCCTCCATGGATCAGACTGGTTTGTTCAGAGTATCCCACAGATGCTCGATGGGATTGATATCTGGGGACTCTGGAGGCCAAGCCAACACCTTAAACTCTTTTTCGTGTTCCATAAACCAATATTTGCAGTGTAGCAGGGCGCATTATCCTGCTGAAAAAGGCCACTGCCATCGGGGAACGTCGTTGCTATGACTTGGTATTCTTAGTCTGCGACAATGTTTGTGTAGGTGAAATGCCACAAAGTAGCATCCACATGAAGGCCAGGACCTATGGTTTCCCAGCAGACCGTCGGCCAAAATATCACACTGTCATGCTGGCTAGCCTATTTCTCATAGCGCATACTGGAACCTTCTCTTCCCCAGGTGAATGACGCACACGCATGCAGTCATCCACATGATGTAACAGAAAACATGATTTATCAGACCAGACCAATTCCATCCATTGTTCTGTGGTCCATCTCTGATGCTCTCATGCCCATTGTAAGTGCTTTGGGGGTGAACAGGGGTCAACATGGGCCCTCTGACCGGTCTTTGGCTGCGCAGCAAGTTGCAATGCACTGTGCATTCTGACACCTTCCTATCACAGCCAGCATTAACTTTTTCAGCAATATGTGCTGAAAGTTACGGCTAGCTCTCCCGTGGGATCGGACCAGACCGGCTAGCGAGATCGGACCAGACCGGCTAGCGAGATCGGACCAGACCGCCTAGCGAGATCGGACCAGACCAGCTAGCGAGATCGGACCAGACCGGCGAGCGAGATCGGACCAGACCGGCTAGCGAGATCGGACCAGACCGGCTAGCGAGATCGGACCAGACCGGCTAGCGAGATCGGACCAGACCGGCGAGCCTTTGCTTCCTGTGGGCATCAATGAGCCTTGGGTGCCCATGACCCCATTGCTAGTTTACCAGTTGGGTTTCCTTGGACTGCCTTTGGTACGTACTGACCACTCCATACCAGGAACACCCCAGAAGACCTGCCGTTTTGGAGATGCTCTGACCCAGTCGTCTACCCATCACAGTTTGGCCCTTGTCAAAGTCTCTCAGATCCTTACGCCTGCGCATTTTTCCTTCTTCTAACACATCAACTTCAAGAACTAACTGTTCACTTGCCTGATACATGATGCCCCCCTTCACAGGTGCAATCCTAGTGAGACAATCAATATTATTCACTTCCTCTGTTAGTGATTTTAATGTCATGGCCGATCGATGTATAAGTGGATGTTTTACTGCAGACATTCAAATTAAGTGAGTTGTATGATTACATTTCATTCATTCGGCTGACACTTTTATCCAAAGCGACATATAGTTTCAACAAGCAGGGACAGACAGTCCCCGGAGCAACTTAGGATCAAGGCCCTTGCTTAGGGCCCCACTGGTGAAGTCATTCTGCTGAACCTGGGATTTGAACTAGTGACCTAACCTATCACAGGCCCAGAACCCTAACATACTGAGCCACAGTCCCCTGTAGTCTGCCATAAACATGTTGATGGCGGTCGTTCACCTCCTGTACAGAGGCTACCTGCTCTCAGCCTCATGTAGACATTAGGGGAGGGTAGCCTTAATGGCCTTGGCAACCATGTGAGATTGGAGATCAGATGTGCTCAGCAGAGAAACACCGAGCCCCCAATTCTGCTGTTTCACACACTCCGGCTATTCAAGTGAGAGCCAGACCCATTTCAGCCCAGATGTTTACATTCTCGATTACAGCAGCCAAACCCAGTGGCCACCGCGGCTTCTTGCTAGAGCATCCTGTTGTCCTTAATATACAGAATAGATTCAGCAGCTCTCATCCACACACATCAACAGATACTTTGGCATGTATCCATTTGCTGTTTTAGGTAATATGACTGGAAACATTTCGGTCTACAGTATCACTCACATTACGACTGTACTGTAATTTAAGACCCCAAGTTCTCAGAACAAATTTTAATATACCTATATTTTCCCACATTTATTTAGCTTATTGGATTAAGTCTCTCGTATATTTATTTGGGTTATGCTCTTCTGGAAATCAGTCCTCTCAACTCAAACAACCCCACAGACCTCGTTACATTTAAACAGCATCATTAGTAACTTGAGAGACTTGGGAAGATTTCAGCAGTTCTGGACATCTTGTAACAATTTTTTTTTTTTTAACGCTCATAGGAACCAATGAAAGAGCAGACATTTTAATACCAGTGACATTCATGTCTCAGGTGACTCTTCCTATGGAGTCAGCAGATGGATTGGGAGAGCATGGGGGGTCATGAGGTCACTGGAAAGGGGAGTGTGATGCTCCTGACATCTTCGCAAGAAGACAAAGGTCCAAGTCTTCAGAGTCCTGGTGTTTCTTGTATAGCTGTATGGCTGTGAGACATGAACACTATCCAGTGAGCTGAGACAAAGACTGGACTCCTTCAGTACTGTGCCTCTTTGGGAGTCCTTGGGTACCGCTGGTTTGACTTTGTGTGGAATGAGCGGATGCTAGAGGAGCCCTGAATGAGGCACATTACCTGCCTCAGTTATAGCACTATGACCAAGTGGTGCATTTCCCCGAGGGTGATCCGGCTCACAGGATCCTCACTGCTGCGGACCCAAGCGGCTAAACCAGGCTAAGTGGACGCCCAGGTAACACCTGGCTGTGGTGGATGGACGGCCATCACTGGAGGGTGGGACTGGAGCGTGTGTCTGCTTGTGGGGTTGCTGGCCAGGATCCCTGTATGTTTTGGTGTGTGGTGGGTGTGGCGACATGCTGCACCAATGCAGGCTCCCCAACCAGATCTGACCTGACCTGACAGGAGTGTGACCACACCCCCAGTCATGGGGGAAATTCCAACGGAGCTGCTTCTTGCATGATTTAGTCCATCTGTAGCGCCTCCTGATACATTAGAGCAGTGCTTCCCTGTCACACAGTCCACATTTTTGCTTATGCCGGGAGAGAGCAAAAACGTGGAATGTCTGCAGGTCCCCGAGGACTGGATTGGGAAATGCTGCATTAGAGCCTTCACAGGTACTCTGAGACTGAGAAAATGAGCAAAAGCGTCTATTCTTACAGCATCCACATGCTAAAGCACTCCTCCCATAGCTAATAAGCTACTTTACGCACCACTTTACGCACTTCAAACCATCCCACACTTTCATTTATCCTGCTCTTGGTTTTTATTGTCTATTTTGTATTAATTTTATTTGCCGTCCTAGCTTACCTATAGTGTTTCTTAAATTGTGATTTTTTTCCTTTTTTTCTTTGTATTATGTTTTTCCTTTCACGCACAGTTCAGCAACTAAAGTACAGTGCAGGATTGTGTATGTGACCAATGAAATTTGAACCTGTAATGTGAACAGTGACGGCCCACGAGACACAATGCCTTCGGAGCTGGGTGTGGGTAAATTGGGTATATGGGGAAGCTACCTTAGACCCTCTCAAGTTCAGCCTCTCCTGCCTTCCTCCTCCTTCTCACCACCCACTACTTGTCTCGGTCCATCATTAACTGAAGGCTGATTCCCACGTCCCCCCATCCTTAAGCCTGAGTAATACAGGGGGGGCCCATTCCCTGAAGATACTTGAACTGTTGTCTCCAAAAGTTAAGGCCGTAAATCTCCGTGGCCCGTTTGTCATGTGACGGCGCTGTGTGAGGCACAGCCTCGTCTTTCCGAAGCCACAAGTGGTGAGACACTCCCTCTGCTCCTGCGCCTCCCCTGTGCTCCTCAAGGAGAAACATACAGGAGCAGAGCTCTGTACTGGTATGAGGGGATGTGCCACATAGGCACCTTCAGTGACTAAATGCTGCACCCAGGCAATCTCAGGCCAAGGGGGACAGCGAACAGGCTCTGAGTCAGCGCTGACCGGTACACATCAATAACTCAACAATTCTCCAGTCCAGGTTGGCTACTTTAAACTCAGCACGCGTTAAACTCAGCACGCGTTAAACTCAGACCGGCTGTGTACTGTAATGCACACAACAAAATCATGGGCAGGAAAATCCGAGATACAAATTAAGGGGATCAAAGACGCTAAAAACTTGTAGAACCAATTACGTTGTAAAAAAATTGTAAATGCAAGGAAAGTGAAGATTGGAGCCTACAGGCCTGGACGCAGGTAGGATGTGATCTAGTCAATCACAGTGCAACTAATCCATTCAACAAACCGTTCTGTTAAGCACGATCCAAAGCTTATATTGATTTAAAATGCAGAGTGAGAGTCCCCACAAGAAGCCTCTATGTTATTCTTAAACTGAAACAGCTGAGAGTGACATCCCACTGGACTGACGGCAGGCCACTAATACGAGAATAAGACCTGGCCGCTAGCCTGAGACCTTACAGTTCCCCCGGAGTCCTGAAACTTCACTGCCGTCTTCATTCCTGCTCACCCTGTCACCCCGGCATTCCAGCAGAGAGTCTCACATTCTCAAGCAGCTGCTGTGAACAATGGTTTTCTTGTGAGATGAGGTCGTGGAGCTAAACGCGCCACACTTATGTCCCAGTGGGATGGTATCAGGGCTGCCGACTCTTGGCGAAAAGCGGCCGCATCGCGCATCTAAACCTCGCTGCTTAACATTTTGCTCCCCAGGAGTCCATCGACTTCAGGGCTAAACACAAATGTTTCAGAAATAGATTTAATCCGTATTAAATGTTTGCCCTTTTTTGTCATAACGAAATGAGTATTTCTATACGATCGAACAAAACCACGACACAGTTTTACTAGCAAAGTCTTAACTAAATATACAAATAGGAAAAATACGACAAACATAACTGCTTAAATGTCTGTGAAATACCAAAACATACCAAACTTATTGTCATGTATTTTCCCATAGTACATACTGCAATGTTTTAATATTGCGTTTACGCGAGTTAAGGGTTTACCAGAAAATGTAGGTCTTCTACCTTGCACTAAGAGAAAACGTTGCAAATCGCTGATTTACCTTGTGCATCAAACTGAAAATCCTACTGTTCAAGTTTAACTTTAAATAATATACATACGATCGAGTCGATTTCGCGATATAATGATCAAATGACATATGACTTTACTGAATTTAGGACATCTGTATTTTTAGGGTGGTAGGTAACCCAGAACGTGAAATGCCATTCATTCTTTATTTTATTTTGAATGAAAATGAGAATATATGTGCTGCATATAGATTATTTCCATCCAGGGGATGAAGACGTGACACTAGAATGTAAACACATAATGCCCTTATTTTCCCATGCGGTTTGGTAAGTGGTCTCTTCCCATAGTGACAAGTCCCACACGATTCTGTGCAAGGTGATCATAGCACTCTTTAATTTAATGCTAGGCAGTCCGGCGGCGTTCTTGCATAGTACTGTACATGATCCAGTTATACGATCAGGCTGACAGCCAAGAC
Source organism: Isichthys henryi (assembly GCA_026776945.1). Lineage (NCBI taxonomy): Eukaryota > Metazoa > Chordata > Actinopteri > Osteoglossiformes > Mormyridae > Isichthys > Isichthys henryi. Next base: position 5,907,660 of record JAODJX010000053.1, on the reverse strand, counting down.
ACTGGCGTTAAATCCGACAGGCGAGGGGCAACTTAGTTACACGCAGCAGACGCACAGGCAGAAAACCGCTGTCACATCGTTACGTAATATCGCAAACCGTGCCACTGATCGTATCACATGTTAAACCCCCCCATCAAGACAAGGCAAAACATTACACCAGAATTTACCTTCGGTCTGTACAGCCACTTTCTGAACCGGTTCATCATTCCCACCCCTCGTCGTTCTTCTCCTTGACACTTGCCTCTAACGATCTTGTCTAAATACAACTTCAGAATATATTTTTTCCGGTTATAAGTGTCCAGTTATGCAGTATAAAACAGCTTCGCGTTGACTAATACTTCTCCGATTTGGCATTATGTCTTCATGACAGCGCTCTGGATGTTGTGTTGTGCCTGTCTGCTCTTAACAGCGCAATCAGAGCGCAGGCGAGCCGCCCGCAGACATATCGCAGCCCGCTGATGACAGGAGCTCTCTGACATCGCTCCAGACACTCGGGTCTCCGTACCTGCGCAATGATGACGCCACAGGACCGGAAGCAGCCCCATAATTGGCAGCACAACTAGCCAATGAGAGGGTGGAGCGTTCTTTTCGTCATCAGGTATCGAGCGTGTTTTCAAACTCCGGTTAAACCGTCTTTTTTCCCTTGTTTTAAAACGAGTGGTAAGTTAATTTCACGTTTAGAAAGTAGGTTTAAAATATAAAGAGTATTGAAAGATCAGTGTTAAACAGCAGAGGTGTATGTTAAAAGGTGAATGGCCACCAGAGATACGAAAAGCCATGAGCATTTTTGGTCACCACGATTACAGTTGCTAGGTAACACTCAAACACCATCCCATTTTGGGAGATTTATTAAAAACTGCACATATTCTTTATAAGTGACTGACATACGATTTTGCATGCGTTTTACATCCACTCCAAAGCCGCTTTTAAGCTTCACAGAGATAGATGTCTCTCGGTAAGGGGACCGATACCTTTATCTATCTGATTGAATATAATGACGTTAAAATAGTTCTATTTTCTCCTGTTGTCTGTTAATGAAATTGTCAATTGTTATTTAAATACATGCGCGCTTTTCATGTCTCTTGTCCAATTGCATATTTATATTCATGAGTCCATAAGTGATAAGTCTAGTGATACTTACATCTTGCAAAAACTAAAATAATATATATATAGTGATATTTAAAGACAGATAAAGTCATGACATAAAGCTATAGTGATAGGTAGATAATATCACGATTTAGAGCTGTATTTACAGCAAGCAACGTTTTTTCGGCAAAGCAGTGTGCACCAGAGTAAACCGAACTTAAAAATATGCAATTCTGCTCTGCTAGGCACATGATAATGCTGTTAAAAATACTGTCACAATGAACTATTAACCTTAAGTTTTGGTTTATTTCTGCTCATTTTGTTTCCAGGCAGAAGCAGGGCAATACTCAGTGAGCATAAGTACTATTAATATACAAGCCGAGCATGACCGTTAGTCCTTCAGTCCGACATTTAAATTCAGTTTACTAGATGATATCTCTCTCTCTCTCTCTCTCTCTCTCTCTCACACACACACACACACACACACACACACACTTTATCAACTATTTATAATGAAGACTGAGCAAAACTGAAAGTCAGACATTTGCTAACTGATCAGTGGGTCTGCTGTTTTTCATAAGTGTGCTTATCAAAACTATATAGTTTATAACTAGTGGAAATAATGAGATTTCAACTGATTCAAAATAAGTATTGAAATGCTTGCAGGGTGTTAAGAGTTATATCATTTTAGACCTTTTTTATATTAGTGGTTAACTAAAGTGGTACTAACAGTACAAACAGTACATGAACTTATTTTTAAATCTATTTCAGATTGAGAGCAGAGCACATCTGTATCTTCTGAGCTTTGCCCAGGTTTGACCTCTAAAGATGAAAGATCACAGAAGCCTCGTCAGACAAGCTGTTGTCCTGCTGGATAAGTTTCAGCCAGAACAGGGCAGCTTCCAGGCCTTTGTAGACGACGCCTCCAAGTCACTCCAGGTGGGTCAATGCTTGGTCTGGACAATGAAACGTGGTCCTTATAAGGCATCTTAAAAACACCAGGACTGAGTTTAAGGAAAACTCATCGATGAATTACCACTAAAGCAGCACAACTGAGTTCATAACTTTAATTAATGTTTAATTACACTAATATATAATTACAAACTTGATAGTAACTTTAGCATTCACTTTTATTCAGAAGACACCAAACAAGACGTGTTATCCATGTGTTTCAGAACCCATAGAATGAATAGTACAAAGTAACAAAACACAATCTCATCTGTACAATTTCAGAAGGTGGAGTAACATGTTATGGATGTACATAACATCTGTAAGCAAGCAGCTTGGTTTGTGTTAAAGCCCAAAGAATGGAACACTTGATTGCAAAGATGTAAGATTGAAGTACATTTACTGTGTTTACTGAAGAATTCAAGCATAAGTATAAGTGATTAAGAAAATCTCCTGTTCAAATGAACACTGGATCATTCCAGTAGCAACCAAGATAAAAAGATAATGATTTTAAAACCAGGTAATAATAGTTTGAATATCAAGCTTTTCACGTGTGTTCATAATGTGAATGTTCATCCCGGCCTGTGTATTTGTAAATATCTCCAGGACCTGGAAGAATCGGAGCAGAACTTTGTGCTGGAGATTATTTCTGGCTGCGTCGAGCACAGGAAGCTCTTGGACGTTGTGGTCGATACCTTCTACCATCGCACTGGAAAAGGCTTCCTGCAAGCCGACCGCAACCAGTTTATGGGTACGATCGTTTTCAGCAGTTATTGCGTTTGCTGTGCAGAAGGAGACTTATTTAGCAGCTTTTATAGAGGATTTTTCTATGAACCTACCTTCCTGTATGTTTTTAGTGATCATCAGTGCAGTCAACCACCATCTTAATGCAGATAGACATAGATACGGCTGTAGATGCAAGTATAGGTTTTGCCATTGTTGTTTTATGCTAACTTCTGTTTGGTGAACAGCTTCTGGCTGCTACATCATTTATCTCTAAGAGAATCTATATTGTAAGAACAACCGAGGTCATATGTGAGAGTACAGAAGGGATAGTTCTGGTCTTTCAGAGTCTGGCTTGCTTCATCTATATATTTTGCTCAACAGTGATCTGTTTCCTGGCTACGTTCCTCCTGGAAGACCTGGGTCTTCGCTGCTTCAGCAAGATCGTCAAATCCCTGGATGCGGTGAAGATGCACAAGGTAAATCGCTCACACAGACATAGGCCAGAAAAGATAGAGGAGTTGGGCTGCTGCTCTAAAATCAGCTTTTAAATGGTCACGGGTTGCCAAAATGTCACTGTAAGGTCATGGGGCACTGCAGTGTCACAGGCCTTCTTATAACACATTATATAATAATGCTGCATTATGTAATAACTCAACACAATGTAACAAATTTTCATCACACAAAGGATGATTGCATTGGAAGCTAAGGATGACGTTAAAAGTTTCTTCCAGTATTTTAACTCTAAAAGAGCTCTAAAA